>BQNB010044234.1:17371-45014 GCA_026074375.1 Tanacetum coccineum | reverse complement strand
CACCTAGATAGCCTATTCCCCATGGTCGACCGTACCGCTACCATCTTAATGGGCCGATACACATGATGACTGCGAGGAAGAGGGTTGGACTGATACCTGTTCAGTGACTTGCTGTGAGACATTATGTTGATCATTCTTCATCATATTATTTTTCTCTAGATGATTCAGCTCGAGATTCTTCTTCAGATTCATGATCAGAGGCATCATCAGATTTTCATTCGGATGCTTCATCTGATTCTTCTTTGAGACACTCATTGCCGGATCATTCTTCTCCAGATTTACCGAGTACTTTTACGGGGCTATCTCGCAAGATACGTAGGTCCCCTATGACATCTGTACCTGCATTACCACCTGTATCTGGAGCTTTATCTCTTGTCCGTGCTGATTTGATACCATCGCCTAAGAGGATTAGGAGTCCTAAGACAGCTACGGATTTAGAGGGTTGTTTAGAGGATAGTTTTGAGCCATACGTACCTAGAGAGGTTGGTTTGGGAGTTGACGTTGAGGGTGAGAGTTCTGATCCGTCTAGATCTAGAGGGGCTGATTTAGAGATGGATGTTGGTGTTGTGAGGAGCGACAGGATTGAGATTGACCCCGAGATTCAGGCTGAGATTGATGAGTGTTTCTCTTTTGCGTATGCTCTTAGAGATAGAGGGATTGATGCTAGATTTGTAGTTGAGGTTGTTGATTGAGAGGAGAGGGAGACGGGTGCGAGGGGCCCGATTGAGGTCAGAGTTGAGAGGGTTACGCATCCTGCGATGCCAAAGGATATTCCTGAGCCTGCTTAGGAGAGAGCAGTAGAGGTTACGTATGAGACATTGGAAGATTTAGTTCAGAGGTTCCATGATCACACAGAGACTATCCCAGTCCATCGTATACAGGTCATTGAGGGAGCAGGGACATAGGATTATTGGGGTTGAGTCAACAGTCATTGCTTTGACTGAGAGGGTTGCTGAGTTGGAGAGGGACAACAAGAGGCTCAGAGACACCGCGAGTGTTGAGAGTCAGAGAGTTGACCGACTCTAGCGCGGCATGTCACGTATGCAGAGAGAGCTGAGGCAGATACGACGGTTTCGATTTTATGATCGAGTGAGAGTTGGCAGATTTGAGGCGTGTGCTAGGAAGCACATGGGCTATCGTCCTTAGATATGTTCATTAGTGTTGTAGTACTGAGGAGTAGCGTTTAGTGATAACCGTAGTGTTAAAAACTCGTATTTTCTGTATTTTGAAACCAAATGTGATGTAATCACTAATGATCGATGATATGAAATTGATATTTATCTATGATATGATGCCATGATATGATATACTTATGCTTTTGCTTCATGCATTATGGGGTTTCTATAAATATATTTCGTTCATGTATTTTCTATGTGAATTAACCGTAAATTTTATTTAACATCGTTAGTGATCTCGCATCACCTAGAAATCTCATTGAGTGTTACGTTGTCATGTTGTAGGAAGATGCCTAACACCCGATCTGAAGCGTCCATGACCCATGAGGAGATAACAGAGGAAATTAGAATGGAGGTAACGGAGGAAATGGAAATGGAGGTAACGGAGGAAATGAAAATGGAGGGAATGGAGAAAACAGAAATGGAAATAGAAATAGGAATCATGGTATGAACTATGGAGGTTTCATGCCAGTGACTAGAGAGTGCACTTTCCAAGACTTCTTGAAGTGCAAGCCACATAATTTCTCATGAACCGAAGGCGTTGTCGGATTGACCCGCTGGTTCGAGAAAATGGAGACTGTGTTTAACATCAGTAATTGTCCACCGAAGTATCAAGTGAAATATGCTACATGTACACTGCAGGACAATGCTTTGACTTGGTGGAACTCTCATAAGAGAACAATTGGTGTTGATGCTGCATATACCATGAATTAGGCTGGACTTATGAGGTTGATAACAGAAGTGTACTGCCTAATTCAGAAGATGGAGACTGAATTGTGGAATCTGACCGTGAAAGGAAACGACTTGACTGCTTACACTCAAAGGTTTCAGGAGTTGACTTTGTTGTGTACTAGAATGGTCCCTGACGAAGAGTACAGAGTGGAGAGGTTTATTGGAGGATTACCAGACAACATTCAAGGAAATGTGATTGCTACGAATCCGGCTAGACTCTAAGATGCGATACGCATTGCTAACCAATTGATGGACAAGAAGCTCCAGGGTTATGCTGCAAGGAGTGCTGAGAATAAAAGGAGGATGGAAAGTAACCTAAGGGATAATCATGATCAACAACCACCATTTAAGAGGCAAAATGTTAGTGGGTAGAATGTGGCTAGAGCTTACGCGACTGGGAACAATGAGAAGAGAGGGTATGCTGGACCTCACCCACTCTGCAACAAGTGCAGATACCACCATGTAGGGCCATGTACAGTGAAGTGCAATAACTGTAAGAGAGTTGGACACCAGATTAGAGATTGCAGATCTGCAGCTGCGGTACCAAACACGCAAAGAGCCCCACTTGGGAATCAACAAGGTGTTATTTGCTATGAGTGTGGGAGACCAGGACATGTAAAGAGAGAATGTCCAAAGTTGAGAAACCGGAACCATGGGAACCGAGTTGGGAACAAGACTGAAAACCAGACTGGAGGTAACGAAGCTACAGCAACGGCTTACGTTATTGGTGTAGGAGGAACAAACCCTGATTCCAATGTTGTCACGGGTACGTTTCTTCTCATTAACTGTTATGCTTCTATGTTATTCGATTCGGGAGCTGATAGAAGTTTTGTGTCGTCTACCTTTAGTGCTTTGCTTGATGTTGCACCATCCACTTTAGACACTAGTTATGCCTTTATGGTAGGAACTTGCCGATGGAAGAATTTCAGAAACATATATTGTTCTTAGAGGTTTGCACGTTTGGGATTATTAGGGTCATCCGTTCGACATGAGATCTAATGCCGCTGAGAACTTGGTAGTTTTGTGTACGTCATATTATTGTATGGATTGTTGGCAAAATACCACGCGCTTGTCGTTTGTGTGGAAGGTTTATTCGTATTCCTTATGTAATGAGCGGTGTTGATATTCGAGCGTGATAGTTGCGACAGTGGAAGTAAGTTGAATTTCATATAGTGCCCGTAGCACCCAAATGTATATTGAGAAAGGATGTCAAATTTATCTGGCACAAGTTACGACCAAGTAAGCTGAGGATAAGTTAGAAGAGAAGCGACTTGAGGATGTGCCAATCGTACAGGAATTTCCAGAAGTCTTTCCAGAAGATTTGCCTGGGTTACCGCCTGCTCGACAAGTTGAATTTCAAATCGACTTAGTCCCTGGTGCTACACCTATAGCACGAGCACCATATCGATTAGCACCAGCCGAAATGCAAGAGTTGTCTACTCAGTTGCAAGAACTTTTATGACAGAGGATTTATAAGGCCGAGTTCCTCACCTTGGGGAGCACCAGTTTTGTTTGTCGAGAAGAAAGATGGTTCTTTTCGGATGTGTATCGACTATCGTGAACTAAACAAGCTTACTATAAAGAACTGATACCCACTTCCGAGAATCGATGATTTGTTTGATCATTTACAAGGATCAAGAGTCTACTCTAAGATCGACCTGAGATCTGGTTATCATCAACTCAAAATTCGCGAGGAAGATATTTTAAAGACAGCATTTAGGACTCGTTATGGTCACTACGAGTTCCAAGTAATGCCGTTTAGTTTGACTAAGCACCAGCTGTTTTCATGGACTTGATGAATAGGGTGTGCAAACCATATCTGGATAGATTCGCGATTGTATTCATCGATGATATTTTGATCACTCCACAAAGCTAGAAGGAGCCATGAAGGGACATCTTAGTTGTACTTGAAATTATTGAAGAATGAAGAGTTGTACGCCAAGTTCTCAAAGTTTGAGTTTTGGCTGTTGAAGGTATAATTTCTCGGTCACGTGATTGATAGTGAAGGCATTCACGTTGATCCCGAAAAGATTGAAGCAACCAAGGATTGGGCGTCACCCAAGACACCTACCGAGATTCGTCATTTCTTAGGTTTAGCTGGTTACTACCGACGATTCATCGAAGGTTTTCAAAAAATCGCTTAGACCTATGAGTAGTGACTCAGGAAAAGCTGAAGTTTTGAATGGGGAGAAAAGGCAGATTGCTGGCATTCCTAAGTTGTTTGAAGCAAAGTTGTGTAGTGCGCCGATTTTGGCTTTACCAGAAGGAAGTGAGAACTTCGTGGTATATTGTGATGCTTCGCATAAAGGGTTGGGCGAGGTATGATCGAAGAGAGAGAAGGTCATAGTTATGCATCCGCCATCTCAAGGTTCACGAAAGTACTTTTACCACAGTATGACCTAGAGCTTTGTGACAGTAGTGTTTGCCCTGAAAATGTGGAGACATTCTTCTGTTATGGTTACCAAGTTGCGGTGTGTTCACCGATTATAAGAGTTTTGCAAACAATTACTCGACCAGAAGGAGCTGAATATGAGAAAAGCGTTGGATAGAATTGGTTGAGCGACTACGGACTGTGAGATTGGATCACGATATCATCAGGAAAGGCGAACGGTGGTGGCTGATGCCCTGAGTCGAAAGGAAAGAAGCAAGCCACTACGAGTTCGAGCCTTGGTTATGACTATTGGGTTAAACCTTCCTAAACAGATTCTGAGTGCTCAATCGGAAGCCAGAAAGGAAGAGAACTTCATCAACGAAGAATTTGCTGGACACTGTTAACAAGTTAGAACCTAGCATTGACGGAACATTATGATTAGACATCCGAAGTTGGAATCCGTGACTTGGTGATTTGGAGGGCCTTGATTTTGCATGGGAGGTAGCTATAAGTCGAAGTATTCCATCCACCCTGGATCGGATAAGATGTATCAGGACTTGAAGAAGTTATATTGGTGGCCTAACATGAAAGCAGAGATTGCCACTTATGTCAGCAAGTGTTTAACATGTGCAAGGTTAGGATAGATACAGAAACCATCTGGTTTGTTGGTTCAACCAGAGATCCCAAAATGGAAATGGGAGAACATAACAATGGACTTTGTGACTAAACTGCCGAGGACAGCGGCTGGGCAAGACACGATTTGGGTAATCGTTGATCGTCTCACTAAATCTGCTCATTTCTTGCCTATGAGAGAAGATGACACGTTAGAAAAATTGACGAGACAATACTTGAAGGAAGTAGTCTCAAAGCATGGAGTACCGGTTTCGATCATCTCTGATCGCGATGGAAAATTTACTTCACATTTTTGGAAGTCTCTACATAAAGCATTAGGTACTCGATTGGATATGAGTACAGCCTACCATCCAGAGACTGATGGTCAGAGTAAGAGAACCATTCAGACGTTATAAGATATGTTACGTGCCTGTGTATTCGACTTTGGAAAAGGTTGGGGATAAAAACACTTACCATTGAAGAAATTTTGTTATAACAACAGTTACCATACCAGCATTAAGGCTGCTCTGTTTGAGGCGTTGTATGGGCGCAAGTGTCGATCACCCATCTGCTGGGCTGAAGTTAGGGACAGTCAGCTCACTGGCCTAGAGATCATCCACAAGACAACCGAGAGAATAGTTCAAATCAAGAGCCATAATCCAAGCAGCCCGGTTGATCAGGCAAACGAGCTATGCCGTGTAAGACGAAAACCTTGATTTCCAAGTACGGAGGATAAGGTCATGTTGAAAGTGTCTCCTTGGAAAGGAGTGATACGTTTTGGCAACGGGGAAAGCTAAACCCTCGTTATATTGGACCTTTCAAGATCCTTGCCAATGTTGGAACAGTTGCTTACCGTCTAGAACTTCCAGAGAAGTTGGTAGGCGTTCATTACGTACGTTTCACGCCTCGTAAATTGAAGAAATGCTACATGGTGAGAACCCCTTGCTATACCATTGGATGAGATCCAAGTCGACGACGGGACAAATTGGATTTCATGAAGAAACCGTCCGAGATTATGGACCCGTGAGGTCAAGCGTTCTGAAGCCAGAGGTCGTATTCCGAATTGTCAAGTGCGTTGGAACTCAAGGAGAAGGTCCTGAGTTCACCTGGTTGCGAGCTTGAAAACCAAATGCAAAAAATACAGTACCTTTTCACCAACTCTGCAACCGCTGCAGATGTTGCGTCCTAAGCTTTGAGGACAAAGCTTCTTTAACGGGGAAAGAATGTGACAACCCAAGAATTTCCGTTCAAAAAGTTAGTCGTTTCCGTGTAGTAATTTGAATTTTTAAATGTTTTGTTTAGCTTTACCGTTTAACCGCGGAGTTCGGTTGTTTGTTATTATCTGATATTCAATCTTCGGGGAGCGGAATCGGGAAACCAAACATTTTAGTTTTTTGGCCAATATCCTGCGTTTTTTATGTTTTTAAGCAATATTTACAGTTGTAATTTCTTTGTGTCTACGTACTCGTCTCGTTATTGACGTGCTTCGCATGTAATTTAGACTTATGCCATGATCATGCAAAGTCTGGTAATTAATTCATCAATAGCACTATGTTCCTAGAAGTGGGGGGGAATTTTTTTTTGGTCCCTTTGTGCTTGTCCACAACTGTCACAAACATACATACATGCATAGGGATACATGTTTGAATTTTAGCTTCAAGTTAACTAGTCAAATCTAATTTCATACTTAAGGGACCTATATACCTTGTCCTAGCTACACTTCATTTGAGATCAAAATGGTCCCCTTTCTTGTCCCCTCTACCTCACGGCACCACACATGTGTGTGTGTGTGTGTTGTGATTTTTTGCTAGTTATATACCAGATACAGGCTCATTCTTAAACCATTTATCACCAAAGAAAAACCACTACTCTTTCTTTTTTTCGTTATCTTTTGCGGGTCCACACCCAAATATCCCTTATTTTTAATCTTTGATCATCACTTGAAGAGTTATTGTTTGTGTTTGATTGCTAGTTCATCAGGGTAATTTGTTAAACAAACGTTTGGGTTTGTTTTTGATTTCTTTACTCTACCTTTACGTCTGGTTTCTTGTAAAGTCATCGTTTATTTTTTCTTATATAAGTTGTACTTTTTGCATTCATATGATCATTCCGAACACGGTGTTACAAAGCGGGATCTTGTTGAAAATTATATCGAGTTTTCTATAAAATACAAGTCTCAAAGTTTATATACTTTTTCTTTAAAAATGGAAGAAAATAAAAAGTAGTTGTACTTTTGCATTTAAAAGTTCATTATGATTATGTTGATATATATATTGCTATTATTACGGCTATATCGTTTATTTAAGATTTATCGTATGTTGAGTTAAATATCGTTGGCGAAAAGATTTAAGTAGATGTTGGATTTGTTGTAGCGGAAGTGGTGTAAGTTGAAATGTCGAAGATGTTTAGGTTTAGACGGGTTTGTGCAATATTTGAGAATGTTGTTGAAAATATATCGGTTTTATAATCGCGAGTCAATTTCAAAGAGTGTTACTTTGTAAATAAGGTAGTTTTCACGAGTCATGAGGTTGAGTAAAAATGGAAAGTCTATATTTTAGAAAGGTCATGCAAATTTCGTAAACCTTTATAAATAGCGTTCAAAGATATACTTGTATTCATCAAAACTTTATGATAAAATGTAAAATATAAACGGAGTGGTCAGAGTGTTAGTGTAAACATTTCTAATTATCGAATCAACGTTGATGTGTCGGGACACTAAAAGACGAAATGTACTAAAAGACGAAATACACTAAAAGACAAAATACACTAAAAGATGAAATCACTAAAAGACAAAATACACTAAGAACAAGAAGGTCGCCCTTGTGTTTCAAGATTAAGCCTCCTAGTTGCTAAACATACAAGTCGAAAACCTATGCAAAATAGAAAAAGAACTAGTATTTGTATTATGGGTCTTGCTGCGGAAGAAAAGGAAACCAAAAATAGTGAGTATTAAAACTCACGGTTGTTGCGTCTGTTGGGCAGCAAAAAGAAAAGAGAAAGGAACATGTGACTTTATATATTCGAGGGGTAGAAGAAAATATAAAACCAATGGGTACAACCCACTGTTGCTCGACCAAAATCAGAAAAAGGAAGGAAAAGGAGTGGCCATGTGGGGTTATATTATTGAATTAATACTTGTGATATTAACTTGTAAAATTTTCACGGTTAATATAAAATCTTTATAACATAATTAAACGAATCGGATGAATCGCGATAAATAAAAGTTGATAATCATAGAATTAATTTGTCAATTGCAGTGTAATTAAAATATATAAATTTAGTAACTGACAAATGATATATATATCTTTGGAGATAGAAAACTTGTAAACATAGGTTACGACGCATAATAGTATTAATTCTTGTATATGTACTTGTTGTCGTAAAGTCATCCATAGAGCCAACGGTTTAAATAACATTTTGAAAACATAAAACGTTACCTCATAAACGACCCTGCCTTTTGACCATTTGCATAATTTATTTCATACATTAAGTTTTAGAATGCACACTCAGAATTGTCACAATTACTTAGGTGCTTGACTGAGTCACTATTTGACGTGCATTGATCCATTATCAGTTCCAGGCGATTAACTGACAAGGTGAGTTTTCATAGCCCCTACTCTACTATTTTAAATCATCTTTTGGGGTGAGAACATTGCTTATTTCAAACGTGTGAATACAAGTACAATTACTCATTACTGATTGGTCTAAGTCCCGATTTAACCCAAGTTGCTATTTGCCCGATTTATCATGAACCGTTAATTACTTGTAAGCGCGAATGTTATGGATAGATCTATCGGGATTGACATCCCTGTTTGTCTTGGACTGACATTAGTCAAGCAAACACAGTTTCATTTGAGTCAGATTACGGGTGTCCCGGGTTAGACACCTGCAAGGGCATTCATTCATTGTTGGTATATGTTAACGCTTCGGTGTCATGAGCTTAGACAATAGTAATGCAATTTATATGACTTTGTATCTGTTATATTGTCATATGTGGATGAAATCTTGTGATTCATAAACACTACATTTTCTGCTTAAACAAACCTATGAACTCACCAACTTTATGTTGACACTTTAGCAATGTTTTTCTCAGGTGTTAAGAACGAAGATGCTATATGAAGTCTCATGCATTGCAGTCATTTTCCCGTTATCTGAAGATCACTTGTACTATTTAAAACAATGTCGTATTGTCTATTTTATGCTTCCTTTGAATGTTAAACAATTTATTATTTCCTAATCCAAGTGATCCGTTTTCATATGACGTCCCAAATAGAGGTCAATCTGTATTGCTTAGAAGTATGATAATCATGAAGTCACACGCCCTCGGCTACCATTATACTCTAATATTTTTATACTCTAATATTTTGGGGGGGGGGGTGACAGTAAGTAGGGTGTCGATCACTAAGAGCGAGAGCGTTAATTCCTAATTCTATCAGTATTTTAGTTATCTAAGTTAAACCTAAAACTAATGCAAAAAGGGGGGTTTTCAGCCTGAGAGACTGGCACGAGTTTTGGGTATCTAACCTAAGGTTTTGATGACAATTAACACACGCAAGTTGATAAACAGAAGATAAAGAAGCGGTCAAGCCTAATGTAAGGAAAACGTACTAACCATGAATAATCCGATAAAACGCAGGTTTGTTTATTAGTGCAATGATTGACTTATCTCGAAGGGCATATCATTCCTAGACTTAGGCGGTACTTCTTCCTAAGACCTAGACACGCTAATTCTGTCACAATTAGACGCATCCGCATAAAGCATCCTTGTGTTGATTATAATCTATCTTAGGATCTAAGTAATGGTTCTCTTACTAAACCCTAGCTCATCGAGACTTTACCCACTTACTGCTTAACGGCGATTTATATACTTGTAGTCCACTGTCCGAGTCCTTACCAATAGAATAAGAACGTATTCGTTGTTACCAAGGTCACCTTATGGCTCAACTAAGTTCACTAATCTAAAAGCAAAGATAGGTCAATATTTGTGATCCTATGATTCTAGATATATAAATTGCAATATGGAGGGCTATCCCGGACTCTTAGCCTACGCCTAAACAATACCGAAGTTACAGCGCATTAAATATGTAAGACTAGACCCATTTGAATGATAGTTCGCATACTTAAGCACATAAGCAAGTATAAATTGATAAACATAATCAAAAATCAATGATGAATTAAGCAATCAATATGAACAAACCAAACATTAAATCTTCATAATCATGGCTAATGCCTAAAGGAATTAGACGATAGTCATTGTAACAATACAAAAATTCATAGATGAACGATTAAAGTAACGAAAGATTATGCTAACCGAATACGTATATAGAGTGTAAATGATTACAAGAGTTTTCTTAATGATTGGAGCACTTTGCAGGACCTTCTTGGCTTCTTTTGTCTTCTGGGAATCAAACTTGGTGGTCAAAAGCATATCTAAAACCGTATTTAGGTTTTGGTGTTTATAGACTCTAAAAATTGGTCAATATGGCGTATTGGAACTCAATATGACGTATCAGGGTTGCTTGGCGTGGGCTCCAAGAATAAAATATTCTAGAATTTTCTTTGAGCTGTGGGTATGGATTTTCGACATCTTATTATTATGGGCGTATCGGGACCTCCTGGATACGGGCGTATCGGACCTCCTCGAATCGGCGTTTCGGACCTCCTCGATACGACTGTTTATCGGACTTATTGTTCTATGGTGTCCCCTGGCTTCGTAGGTGGGCTACTCCTGGTACAATGTTTTTGTAAATCTTGGGTACGGCCATCTCGAACTCTTGGGTACGGAGCTGAAAAGTTGATTTTTCTATTGATTTTTACACCAAAGTATAATATCCGCGTCTTGTATCTGTGTGGATGCGGCGTATTCTTCAAAGTTAGGACAATGGTCTTTTGATTCGTCAAAGTCTTGGATTACGTCGTATTAGGTATAGATATCAATCGGGCGTTATTTGTTGTCAGATCAGTAGTCTTTCTATGAAACTCTTCATTTAGGCTACAAATTGCTTGCCTTTTTAGTAATCTTCTACATCAGTATATTTCATTATTTCTGATTTTCAACATACAAACATAAGCAACAATTCTTTGCATAATTATATAAAATGGGTTAATTACATGGTTAAATGATAATAGACGTTATTTGATGTCATGTCAAATCTCCCCCACTTGAATCCTTCTTGTCTCAAGTAGCACCTTTAGAAGTTTATAAATATGTTTTACCTAAGGATATTTTCCGTTAATGGCATTTATTTGATCTATTTCATCTGTACACAACTCTCTCACATCCTCATGAAATAGCGAAGGTTGTGTGTGTGTGTGTGTGATCACTGCAAACTAATCTTATGTCGGTAACATGTAACTAATCGCTCAGCGCTCTCGATGCTCGGTCGTGTAGAGTTATTCTATTCTATAAGCTTGGCTTCAACGGATACACTCTCATACCACTAAAGCCCATGGAGTAAACAAGTCTTTTTAAAGATAAATTTGGGTTTTTTTATTGGATAGGCTTACGGTTGATTCATTCTGCTCAACGCTTTCACCAGAGAAGTTACCACTCCAACAGGGCAGCTGAAGCCCTCATCACATGGCCGTAATGAACAGAATTTTTTTTTTTTTTGTTTAGACATGTGTGTTCGATCACATCCTCATTCGAGTTTAGACACAACGGGTTAGGATGATAGCATGATATAGGGTAGGAACCTTCTAAAACTTTCACCAATAGTAATAAACCAACAAGGCAGCTGAGACATGCATACATGGCCGTAACGACGGAATAGTCATACACGCGTCGTATCAATCCTCATTCGTGTGAAAATCACATGGTTAATCATTATGTGAGAGGGAAGTAAATTGTTGTTAAATAAAAATCAAGAAACAAATAGATTAAGCATAAAGTACAAGTTTCTAGACACTGTTTCCTGACCGTTAACATGATAAAGACATGACAAATTACAACGTCTTGATCATAGATCAAAAACAACAACCTAATTGGCGTTTTTCCTGTAAAATGAGGGTACTCTCCAGACTCAACATCCTCACATAGTCAATATTGTTTTCTCCACTTAAACCCATCCACCTCTAACACTCCATAACTAAACTCATTCTTTCCTAAGCAACTTCACTAATCATCCTCAAAATTTTACATACTCTACAGCACTTCCCCATGTGGCGATATCTTCCACTTTGTACAATACTCTACATCGTTGATTTTTGTTGCGTATCAATGAATAATCGATCCTTCGTGTAATTCCTTTGGTAGTTGCGAAACGATTATCTTCAAACTTTCTTTCTCTCTCTTTTTGTTGAATTTTTTTCTCATTTTTTTGATTTTTTTTCATAATAACTATACTTCAAATCTCGGTGTAGTTTCACCATCTTCATACGTCATATATATTCTGTATAATTCCTTCGTTGTTCTTCTTCTTCGGATTCACAATTAATTTAATGACGAACAGTTAAAACTAACATGAGTTTTGACTACTAATATACATTCCCATTTGCAATGTGAAAATTTCCAACTGCACCAAAGATAGAAAATGACACAAGACTTAGGAAATACAAACTTTACACTTTAATCAACTAAAAACTATAAATTAAACTTAATCTAACATGGTAGGTTAAGGTGTAAGGGTGTAACGAAACAATTAATTAGTGTAGTTCCTAAAGGATTGGCTCTACAGGTTGTTCTAGTGATCTTCACTTTAAGAGTGTGAGTGAAAATGGTTTAAACTGGAGGCTTAAACTAAACCGGAGTAGTTACCTGAATAAAAAACATGGAACGGCTTTGTAGGTGTATCCTTAAAAAATTACCATGTAAACAAGTTTACTCACAATTATAATCTATAATTATTCACTCGCGCTCGCGCGCGGTCTCGCGAATAGATAAAACTAAGCAAGTTCTAAAGTCTATAATTATCAACCGGCACACTCGTTTTTTGTGAATTTGGGTAAACATTAGAACACGGATAGGTTATATTCTCACAGTATATAAAAAGGGTTATTGTGTTTGGGTTATGTTATCAAGTAATATTTTAACAAGAGTAGTGATTGAAATAAATATGAGCATAATTAGCATAGATATGTGTAAAATATTGGGACAACTGTAAAACATTCTAAACTCCATCCCCCCACTTGAAATTATACAAACGTCCTCGTTGTTATAGATATACATTAAATAGAGAGAATTTAAAAAGAATTAGAATGAGAAACTCCCCTGATATTTGCTTGGTAGATTCTCCAATTTGCGTTTATGAGCAAGTTCTGTGTGCTTGAACGGTCGTCTCTGAGGTTTCAAGTCCAACACTTCAGGATCTCCCATAATTGTAGATACATCAGCAAACATCGTCGATTTCCTTTCTCGAGGTTTCCTGTGTAAATTTTCAGAGAGAAAAACAAATGCAATTATATGCGCTCATGTGTTATTCGTTGCGTTTAGACTGAGATAAATACATAAAAACTGTACAAAAGTCGATACGTAGTATCCAGAACCCCATGTACGTCGTATGCGATAACCTGTGTCGAATACGATGTATTCGTTTAACGATTAAGCTGTATAGACTTCTATTGCCTTTGTGCTTGAAAATAAAGACTGGTTAAAGATCCCTGATAGTCGTATAGGCCGTATCCATCGGGTTTGGATACGCGTTATAGACAGGCTGGGAAGACAGGATCGAATAAAAATGAAAATACTTTCTGGGCTGTCTCCCGAGCAAACACACTTTTGTTTACAAAAAAGTCTTTAAGTTAGACTTGCCCCAAATTTCCTACGATCCTTATTTAAAAACAGATTTGGGGTCGAAACTGGTGATGCCAAATGGCATATAAGGTTTCTTGATTAGGAAAATGAATGACATCACCTTTGTTATGATGATTCCCAAGGCAATGATATTAAATTTAATGCCCCATTGATAAAAAGTAATCAGTTTTGAAGAAATTATATTAGTCTGTATCATGGACTATATTTCCAAAAGCTTATTTGAACCCTGTATAGTGCATAGGCCACCAACATCGGTATTTATACATCATGTAACGGTTTGACAGATATAATCTCCCGAAGAGTGTTATTAAATATGACTTTATCATCATCATGTCCTAATCTGTGATTTTAAATTCAATGGGGATAAATTACATTATGAAGGGAAATGGATCATTAAATGCTGTAGAGACATTTTTGTTCGCTCTTCATCACTGTCGGTCAATGATGTTTCATCTTTTAAATTGAAGTTCATTGATATGTTGAGGGTTAAAATCGGTTTCCAGTAATAAAATCTGATTTAGAATCGGTAGAGTGCATCATTGTAATAAAATTGGCCTGTGAAGTAGTGATGTAGAGAGAGATCGAAATCTATTTAAAGAGGTTCTAAATCTCATCAATATAACTGACACGTAGGTTACGGGTGATGAAAAACTAAGGCATATTTACTTTTATTATTATCATTATCGAATTGTATTTAATCGTTGACATAAATTCATTTTGTAAGAAAATGAATTTTTGTCAAAAATTATCGTGCAATCTTCATCGTCAGATTCGTCAAACGATATTCTAAAGTTGATTTCATCGTTGTTAAGAGAACTTAGCGTAGGCTCTTCAAGAGAGCTTTGAGAGTGTTGCTTCAGAGATTATTAACACATTTCATTAAGACTCTAAGGCTGGGATTTAGTTTAAACCATATACGAGGTCAAGCAGTCTTCATTATCCCAGATCTTCCATACGTTGCAGTTTCCCATTTACACCTTACCACGACCTACGGAGCTTTTTCTTCCTCAAGCACTGATATACATCTTTTCATAGTAATGGGTTGGGTCAATCCATTTGAACCTATAATAAATTCGCTAGGAAAGAAAACTGTCAAATAGCTTAATACGCCGTATACAGTGAACTGAATACGTCGTATTGATGATAGAGTCGAATACGCTGTATTGGTTTGAATTTTTTTTTACGCCGTATCCAAAAAATTGAATACGCCGTATTGAGTATTCGACTCAGAAAGTTACAGCAAAAACATGTAATAATGCCACCAAAACACATTATGCAATATTTATTACAATGTCAGAAATCAAACACACTAAATACAAACACACCAAAATATGCAAAATTACATCTAAGACTAAATTAAAATCTAAACTGTAGAAGAAATCACTTATAAAACAAACGATTAAAACAACTTTACTCCCCTCTGGTTGCATAGCGGCCGCCAAATCAAATTAATGTGTTCTTTGTGTAGGTGTTATTTATGTATCAAGTTTTACTATTTGTTTTATGCCGACTATACCTAAAACAACACTTTAACTGGCAGTGTACCCGGCCGAGTTGAAGTTTCGTGGTAAGTAGGGGTACGATAACCAAGGACACAGTATGAGCGTTTAATTCCTAATTGACAGTATTTTAGTTAATCTAATGTTAAAACCGCTATATAACTAATGCAAAAAGGGTGGTTCTTCAGCCTGAGTGACTGGTTCGAGTTTTGGCGTATCTAACCTAAGGTTTTTGATGACAATTTCAAACACGCAAGTTAATAGAAAAAGAAGGTAAATAAGCGGTCAAATTAATGAAGGAAAACGTACTAACTTCTATGAATATCCGTATAAACGCAGCTTGTTGTGTTTATTATGACTATTATGATTGAATTTTCTCAAAGGGCGCTTATCATTCAAGACTTAGGCCGGTATTCTTAAAAGACCTAGTCACGATATTTCTGTCGCATTTATTAGACGGGCATCGGCTATAGCATGCATCCTTGTGTTGAGATTTATTAATCTTATCTTAGGGATCTATGTAATGTTAGTTGCTCTGTACTAAGAACCTTAGCTCATGAGACTTGAACCACTTACTGCTTAACGATGATTTTACTATACTCTAGTAGTGCACTGTCCGTAAGTACCTTACAAATGTGAAATAAGAACATTATCTTGATTACCAAAAGTCAAATTATAGCTCAAACTAGCTCACTATTATAAAGGCAAAAGATCAGATAAATTATTTGTCTTCCTATGTTTCTAAATATATAAATTGCCATATAATGGAGAAGTTATCATCGGTCTCTTAGCCTAGGCTCCACAACAACACGAAGTTGAAGCGCTATTAAATATGTAGCACTAAGCCTTTTGATATGATTATGTTCGCATTAACTTTATAGGCACATAACAAGTAAAAATTAATAAACTTAAGAAACAATTCAACGATGAATTAAGGCAATCAATTAACAAAACCAATACATTAAATCTTCATAATTATGGCCTAATACATAAAGGATTAGACGATAGTCATTATTAACAATACAAATTCATAGATGATCGATTAAATGTATCGAGATTTATTATGGCTAAAACGAACGGTATATAGTGTGTAAATGATTACAAGAGTTTCTCCTATGATTGGGGTAAGCACTTGCAGGTCGTCGTCTTGGCTTCTTTTATCTTTTGGGAATAAAACTTAGTGGTTTAAAAGCATTTTAAAATCGTATTTAGGGTTTTTGGTGTTATAGACTTGGAAATGGTCAATACGGCGTATTGGAACTCCAAACGGCGTATCGGGTTGCTTGGCTGTGAGGGCTCCAAGAATAAATATTCCATTAATTTTCTTAAGTGGTATGGGACACGGGCGTATATCAGACCGGCTGGATACTGTGGCTTTTATTTAGAGACGACCCTACCTCGATACGGCGTATCGTGTCTTATTGGGTTATGGCATATTGGATACTCCGGTACGCGGTGTTTTGTACATCTGGGTACGGCGTATCGAACTTCCTTGGGTACGGGGAAACGTATTGCTAAAAGTGTGCTTTTTCTTGATTATTTTGACCAAAGTATAATATACAATGTATATACTGATGTAGATACGGCGTATTCTTTAAAGTCAGGCAATGGTCTTTTGATTTGTCAAAGTCTTGGATACGTCGTATAGGTCTAGAATAATACGGCGTATGTTGCTGGTCAGTTTATCTACCTTTACAAGACTAATTTAATCCAAGTTTCATATCAAGTAAGAATCTTTCCAATACTTCATTATGCTCCAAAATGCGTGCCTTTTAGCTAAGTCTTCACCAAGTACTCATTAATTATTTTTTTCTGCAATTCTCAAAATACACGTTCTAAGCAACAATTTTCTATTGCAAGATAATTTATTATAAAATGGGTGTTATATTAAATAGGATAAATAATGCTTTAAAATGAAGTTATTTGTTGTCATTCACTATTACATGAAATATAAGGGGCAAAGTTGGTTCAAATGGTCTTGTTAAGATCATAGGTTCAGGTGAATATTGTTTTATGCATGTCAAAAAAACTAACATCTCAGTTCAAATCATAAAACAAAAATACTGTGATTTCAATAACTTTTGTATAGCATTTTACAAATTGCAAAACATGTTTTCATACTTCATTCAAAACCCAAAAAATTAAATGTCCTTTATAAGTTTCATAAGATTGAAACCTAACCAAATTTAAGGTATTAACTATCCTGACATTTTGGCATACACACACAACTTGCAAAACTAATTATAAAATATTGATACAATATATTTGGGTCATGTCATAATTTAATACTAAAACAGAGCAATTAAAGGATTTTATGGTATACTTTGCAAGTCGCATAAGATTTGAAACTACCCAATACTACTTCTGTCAAATCATAGTTATTGCAAATTTCCAGAAAGTGTAAAATAATATCAAATTCAGTATATATACTTATCACAGAATGTGAAAAAGAATATCAAAGGCACTTACCTTAGCCCACAACATGGTTTGAACGATGATTTAAGGGTTTCACTGGAACAATATTTCAAACCTTACCCAGCCAATTGGACCTAATTTTCGTACAATTAAATATCAAATACATGTACTATGACTTCAAAAACAGTTGATCCATAAGAATACTAGATCCCTAAACACCAATCGGTAACCTATTGAATCTAATATGATGAACACGATATATGGGGATATAAATTGGGACGGTTTGATTATTATGGGATAATATGTGTGTGTGTGTTTATGGTGTCACAGATTATGTGTTCATGTGTGTGTTTTGTGATATGTGTTTGAATCGGGGGTGTCTGTTTTCCATTGAATTAGTGTTACAATCTTTAATCACATTAAAATTTCTCATTAATCATTATAATTAAAATTTAAATATATTAAAAATAAAATCAAATCACTATCAAATCACTTGTACCTATTTTACTATTTAATGTTGTACAAGTCCCATAAAAACAAGACTAAGTTACATAAAGTAAAAAAATGTGACACCCCGAGAATTTATGTTCAATAATTTAGCCGTTTCCGTTTAGTAATTTGAAATTTTAAAAGTTTCGTTTAGCTTTTCGGTTTAACCAGGAAGATGTTCCGTTATTATCTGAGAATCGTCACCGGGAGCGAACCGGGACACCAAACGTTGTAGTATTTTGGCAATAGCCATGTTTTTATATTTTAGGGCAATATCTAAAATTTCATAATTTTTTGTTGATGTTCCGTTACTGTTTCATCTTAACTTACGTTGTTCCCGTGGATTTAATCCTATACTTTGTCATCCATGCATAGCCTTGTAAATTTAATCATGTTGAGCACTTGTGATCTAAAATAATTGAGACGCCATTTTGGTCCCCCCCCCCCCTCTATTGTGGTAACATACACGTCCGCTAAACCAAGACAACATACCAAACATTGGGATACAATTTACCACATTTGAATCACTAGACAACATTTAGAACTCATTTGGGAAGAAGGATACATGTACTAGAGAAATCATATGATAGGTGCATCATTTTGGTCCCCTCTTCCCTTGTCTCTTCTTGCCGTGACCACCACTTCACACACACACACCTTTGATGTGTGAAATTCTTCCTTAAATGCATTAGTTGTTTCTCATTTCTTGCATACATTTCACATATACAAGTTTCATTCTCTTTTGCTCTTTCCTCTCTCTGAAAAACCCACGAAATATATACACACACTACAAAATTATAAATTTTCCTCTTGATCAATAAACATTTTGAAGACTTGTTGAAGGTTTGATTCATTTAAGATCATTTTCAGGTATAAATAAAACACGTTTTTTTATATTTTATTTTTTTTACTTCTTTTTTATTTTTTTTTATTTGTTTTATTTTTATTTTTATTTTCTTTCTTTTTTTTGTTTTTTTTTTTACTCTTTTTTTTTTTCTTTCATTACTTTTTTATTTATAGTTTTTTTTTTTTATTTTTGTTTTTTATTTGTGTTTCATTTTTTATTTTTTTTTTTTTATTTTTTTTCTTTATTTTTATTTTTTTTTTTTTTTTTTTTTTTAATCTTTTTTTTTCTTTCATTTGTTTTTCTTTTTATATTCTTTTTTAGTCTTTTTTTAGGTTTTTTTCGTTTTGTGTTTTTTTATTTGTCGGTTAACTTTTATTTTTGTTTTTAATGCATCTTATTTTTTTTTTTCTTTTGTTTATTTTTTATGCTTTCTTTTTTTTTTTTTTATTTTCTTTTTTCTTCTTTTTTTTTTCTTTTTTGTTGTTTTTTTTTTGGTTGTTCTTGATCTTTGTTTGCAGTCTGTAAAATTATTTTTCTTTGTACCGTCATTTCGAATTGCTATCAAATAGAACTTTGTACTTCCTTAATCACTCTTGATTGCATTAAACCTTTGTTGTACAAACTTGTTTTTGTAAAAAAAGAATGATTTTTATACTACATAAACCTTTATAAGGGTATTACTTATGAGTTCGAAATTTATAATACTAAATATAAGGAAATCATAGTTTTGTGATCGTAGTTATTTTCATGTGCTGAGATAATATTCTGTACTTTTGAGCTTATTGTTTTCGGGCTTATATTTGTGAGTTTAGTGGAGAGTTGTTTGATTTTTTTGAGTCTTTTTTAGTATATATACAAAGCGGAATAATATGGAATAATATAAAGAATATTGTTGTAGACTTATTTTCTTGTAACTTAGTTCTATTTTGGATTTTGTTAGTTTATTTTTAAGAATTGGATGAAGCATTATAAGCTATTTGACTTAACACCATAAGATCAAATAAGGCTTAAATGGGCTACTAAGCCCCACGTCACCGAAAACATAAACCATAGGCTTTACAAAAGTCTTTTGGGTTTGGCTTGTTATGTTCTTGGCTTATTATAAGCTTGATCTGTGGTAGACTTATTGATGAAACTAGAAATTGTTTGTTATCTTTTTAGTATATCGGACTTATTTATTTCGTACTTTGGCGTTTTAAAGGCTTATTGGGCCTAAAAGCCCAACAAGAGTTTTAATGACTCGTTAGACTTGTTTTAAATGGAAAACGATTGTATAGAGTTTGTAAATTGTAAATACCTTTTTATGTGAAGTTGTATCTCCTATGACTGTCACATACGTTTTGATATCTTGTGGTCCACTATAACAACGTTTGAACTAAACCTGTGAATTCACCAACTTTATGTTGACGTTTTAAGCATGTTTTTCTCAGGTGCGTAGCATGGATGTCGTTGCTTGAACTATATGAAGTCTATTGCCCGAACCAGTTTTCCAGATTTTATACATGATTATGTTAAATACCGTTGTTGAACTTATTAAAGCTTCCATAGTTTAACTTTTGAATCTTTTAAATTTGATCGATGTAAAACTTATTATTACTTTGAATGTATTGCAACGGTTGTGTTTAGTTTTTAAAAGTACCTTTTAGCGGGTCATCTTATGCGTTTGTACTTGGGATATTCAATAACGTCACTCCCCCAGACGTTAAATCGGACGGGACCCTATTTGGGGGTATGACAGATTGGTATCAGAGCCAAGGTTATAGAGAACCAGGTAGTATAAACTAGGTCTGGACTATAACCAATATGTGATCCTACGTGATTATGTACCTTACGTGATTTTACATAGTACGTATACATTGCTTAAAATACTACGTAAAATTTATATATATGTATCAATTTACTAAAGTTTAACTATATTACTATGTAAGTATTTCTCAATTTCATCCCTCATGCCGTAACTCGTTTGACCGCCACTCATTCATTTGTTCATTTCATGCTTTCATCCATTTACCTATCACCATTCATATGTTAGCTTAGTCATGCAATGTTGATATAAAGATGATTTTATATAAAACTTTGCTCGTTGCATGTCATGGCTATTTCAGTTATCTCTGTTTTCTTCGGGATTCATCAGTAGGATAGCGTGGGGACACCTGTTTTTTCTGTGTGTGTGGTCTTAATCCCATTACAAAACCCACTGAGTTATCTTGTTCTCAGGTAGACTTATCTCCATTACTACTATTCCTGGACACCAACACCAGTGATTACCGCCACACATTACTCAGGACTGCACTACAGTGATACCCACAGAGGTTACCCATCATAGCACCTACAATATCCACATCCTTAGAATATACACCAGCGTATCATGTTCACTCACGTCATCTGATTAAGAGTCTGATCATCTGAGGATCACATCATCAGAAATATACCACCTATTACCAGCTATCTCTCCACCTTTTTTATCATCTGGCTGATGACACTACAATCATTGATACACAGATACACACCATTCACCTACTATGGTATGCCTTTAACTGAGATTACTCTTCTTTCCCAGAGATCACTTTCATCTACCTCAGTCGTCGAGTTATGATTCGTAGCACACTGGCAACTTTTGCCTATCTGTCGGACGTACGCCCATCTAAATGGGCCGGTACATATGATGACTGCGAGGAAGAGGGTTGGACCGTTACCTGTTCAACAACTTGCTATGAGACATTCTGTCGATCATTCTTTATTAGATCATTTTTCTTTAGACGATTTAGCTCGAGATTCTTCTTCAGATTCATCATCAGAGGCATCATCAAATTTTCATTCGGATGCTTTATCTGATTCATCTTCGAGACACTCATTGTCAGATCACCCTTCTCCTGATTTACTAAGTACTTCTGCGGGGCCATCTCATAAGAGACGTAGGTCCCCTATGACATATGTACCTGCATTACCACCTATATCTGGAGCTTTATCTCCTGTCTGTGCTGATTTGATACCATCGCCTAAGAGGGTTAGGGATTCTGGTTATTTGGCAGATGTAGAGGTAGATCCTAAAGAGACTAGTTTGAGGGATGATGTTATTATCAGGGGTAGTGATGAGCCTCACTTAGAGCAGGATATCGATCTAGAGATTCAAGCAGAGATTGATGAGTGTATTGCTTACGCGGATGCTCTTAGGGATAGAGGGATTGATGCTAGAGTTATAGTTGAGGCTGTTGATCAAGTGGAGAGTAAGACGGGTGTGAGGGGCCCGGTTGAGGTCAGAGTTGAGAGGGTTACGCATCATGTGATGCCAGATGATATTCCTGAGCCTGCTTAGGAGGGTTTGCAGTTAGAGGATACGTTAAGATTGCGATCGATTTGGTTCAGTTGGTCATGATACACATAATGGCTATCCCAGTCCATCGTGTACAGGTCATTGAGGGAGTTCAGAGGGAGCAGGGATGTAGGATTATTGGGGTTGAGTCAGCAGTCACTGCTTTGACTGAGAGGATTGCTGAGTTGGAGAGGGATATCAGGAGGCTCTGAAGTACCGCGTTCCTATTTACTAGTGTTGAGAGTCAGAGGAGTTGTTCGACTCCAAGCGGCATGTCACGTTATGCAGAGAGGAGATCGAGGCGTTATGGATGGCTTCAGATTTTATGAATCGAGTGAGAAGTTGAGATTTGAGGCTTAGTGTAGGAAGCACATTTTGGCTACCGTCCTTTTAGATATGCTTCAGAGTGTTGCAGTATTGATGCTAGTAGCGTTTAATGATGACCGTCTTTTTTTTGGTCTCCTAGTGTTAAGGAAACTCGTAATTTTCTGTATTTTTGAACTATGTGATGTATCACTAATGTTCGATGTATTGTGATGATATGAAATTGATATTTATCTATGATATGATGTCATGATTTGATTTACTTATGCTTTTACGTCATGCATTATGGGGTTTCCATGAATATATTTCGATCATGTATTTTCCATGTGAATTAACAGTAAATTTTATTTAACACCGTTAGTGATCTCACGTCACCTAGAAATCTCATCGAGTGTTACGTTGTTATGTTGTAAGAAGATGCCTAACACACGATCTGGAGCATCCATGACTCATGGGGAGATTGAAGACTTGATTGCTCGCCGAGTAGCTGAAGAGATAAAGGCTCGTGAAGCCGCAATGAAACTCGGGGAGTGGAGTAGGGCAAGGAAGGAGTCCTTGTAGCCGAACCACTATAAATAACCGTGTCATATATCCTTTACATTATTGCTCGCATTATCTGATTTTAAACATATTACGTCACATCAAACAAAACTAAATACACTTTTGTGAAAATAAATAAAAGAAAATAAAAGTTAAGATTTTAATTTGAAAACTATTTAACCCCCCTTCTAGTTTTCACAGTATGAACTATGGAGGTTTCATGCCAGTGGCTAGAGAGTGCACTTTCCAAGACTTCTTGAAGTGCAAGCCACATAATTTCTCAGGAACCGAAGGCGTTGTCGGATTGACCCGCTGGTTCGAGAAAATGGAGACTGTGTTCAACATCAGTAATTGTCCACCGAAGTATCAAGTGAAATATGCTACATGCACACTGCAGGACAGTGCTTTGACTTGGTGGAACTCTCATAAAAGAACAATTGGTGTTGATGCTGCATATGCCATGAAATGGGCTGGACTTATGAAGTTGATGACTGAGGTGTATTGTCCAAGGAACGAGATTCAGAAGATGGAGACTGAATTGTGGAATCTGACCGTGAAAGGAAACGACTTGACTGCTTACACTCAAAGGTTTCAGGAGTTGATTTTGTTGTGTACTAGAATGGTCCCTGATGAAGAGGACAGAGTGGAGAGGTTTATTGGAGGATTACCGGACAACATTCAAGGAAATGTGATTGCTGCGAATCCGGCTAGACTCCAAGATGCCATACGCATTGCTAACCAATTGATGGACAAGAAGCTCCAGGGTTATGCTGCAAGGAGTGCTGAGAATAAGAGGAGGATGGAAAGTAACCCAAGGGATAACCATGGACAACAACCACCATTTAAGAGGCAAAATGTTAGTGGGCAGAATGTGGCTAGAGCTTACACGGCTGGGAACAATGAGAAGAGAGGGTATGCTGGACCTCACCCACTCTGCAACAAGTGCAGATACCACCATGTAGGGCCATGTACAGTGAAGTGCAATAACTGTAAGAGAGTTGGACACCAGACGAGAGATTGCAGATCTGCAGCTGCGGTACCAAACACGCAAAGAGCCCCACTTGGGAATCAGCAAGGTGTTATTTGTTATGAGTGTGGGAGACCGGGACATGTGAAGAGAGAATGTCCAAAGTTGAGAAACCAGAACCATGGGAACCGAGTTGGGAAATAAGACTAGAAACCAAACTATCTGTTGCAAGTTGTCGTCTATATGTTGCACTGGCTTTGCTGGATATCCCCCACGAACTAGTTCTAACGGTGATTTTTTGTCTAACGGTGTTCATATTGATGAGGTTGGTAGAATGTATGCATAATTGATGATCAAACATTTGAGAGGATAATCTTCTTCACTACGTACTGGTGTAATGAAACGTGTAGAATTCGTAGTCGTCAACAACATGTGTATGTCTATTTGAAAAATCTACTTGATCATTGGTGTTGTTTTCCTCAGTAAGTGACAGTTGAAGTTGGAGTTATTTGTTTTGATGAAGGGTGAAAATTCGTGTAGTTGTTGTGTCTTGTTGAATTAGAAATTGTTCGTGGAGAAGAAGACTTTTGAACACATAATTACCTGCATGAAAAAATCATCGTAACAAAGGACCAAATAAAACATCAAACTCTGTTGTGACGGAGCAGATGTCCTGCTATTGGAAAAATATTTTGTAGTTTTGGGGTTGCGGGGCCAATTTTGTCATAGTCTGAGGCCTTTTTGGGCTTTTGTCGTTGATGAACGAGGCCTAGAAGTGTTCTTATCAACAAACGTCTTAGACATCTCTTTGTTTCCATCAAACTTAATGTGTATGGATTCACCTATTAATATCGGTTCCTTGCTAATAAACTCTATACTCCCTTAGACGAGTCGAGTAGCCCTACTAGAATGCACGGATCCCCCTTTTTTTCTTCATCTTGTCAAGATTTTCACCACTCTGTTAAGTAAAAAAAGGTGCATTACAAGGATGTAATGTGTCCGAAATTAATGGGTTCTATCGTTGATTGATGTGTTAATTCAGTCTTTACCATGTGTCGTATTGAGGTTTAGAATATTTTGAGTTTATTGATGTAAAATAACAGAAAATTATGAGTTTTTTTTTATTTATTTTTTTTTTTTTTTTTTTTTTTTTTTTTTTTTTTATTTTGTATCCCAAACCCTAACACCGCGATAAACTCTTTTATACCTAACACTAAAGGATAAAAGAGAAAGTTTACGATTAAATAGCAAAGCATACTCATGGCATTCTACTCATCATTCCAACACAAAACCCTAAACACTTTAAACTATAACTAATCAAATTCAAAAACCCTAAAAAACAGTTACGTAAAAAATTTACATATCCAAATTTTCTCACCTCCAGAATACACCCACTATTTGTGCTTGATATTATGGTAAAAAAAACCAAACATATAAAAAATCACATATGGTTTTCAACTAAAATCATCTAGAACCAATAATGAAAGACATGTGTACATTATGCAGCAAACCACGAAATTAAGTGACAGCTTAGTGGAGAAGCCACCAAGCAAAACCCACTAACTTTGTTGTAATCCCTCTAAGACAAGCGGCTCGGCTCGGTTTTTGAACAGTGTCAGCTCAAGCAACGGCTCTACAATGCACCCAAGTCAGTCCACTCCCTCAAGCCGACCTTCTGGCTTTGCGTGTTCGCAACAGTAACAACTCCAACTTCACTTGTATAAATGTTATATATTATAATGTTAATATATTGTAGAAAGATGTTTTCAAGGGTGAAGGAAAATGTATTCAAAAGACTTGCTTAATTAGGCAAGATGGTTGTTGGGCCAATAGAGGACGAATACAACACAGTCGATGGATCCATTGCAGATCCAATGACCTTGCACATGCTCATTTCATGCCCGTTTTGAATAGTAATTCATGTTATGTTTGAGATATTTCTTTTCGAATGATGCATGGAAAATTGGTTGTAAAAAAGAGGTTTGATGCTAACCTTAATTGTCAAACACTTTAAGCCTCAAAATGACTAATGATGGTTTTAATGCAAAAACACTTTTGATGCATTTCTATTTGGTCTTAGATTATTGCCAAATGGCTAAACCATTTCTTCATGCAATATTAAGTTTGAATACATCCCGAAAGAAAAATATTCCACCTAGTTGGCCAATGTTGGATTAACCCATTTGATCAAAATAAAGTGGGACTATGTTTAACAAGAATAAAATAATACATTTGCGAAAGTTTGAAGTAAAAATACGTAAGGTGTTATAAAATATGCAAGAGTTTCATGCATTTATATGAAAAAGCTATCTTTGATCATTATGTTAAAGTTTTAAACAATCTATACCTTATAAGTTGTTGACGACAAATGATAACTAATTTTAAAACTTGTACTTGACTTTTTTACTTAATACCTTATATATTTATCATTAACAAAAGTCAGAGAATTCGTTCAATAAAAATGGCGTAATTGATGCTATTATTTTTGGGTACTAAGGGATACAGAAAAAAAAAGTTTTGTAATTTTGTGGATTAAAGTGGAAAATATGGATTTTGTGTTATGTAGAGAATTTTGTGGGAAACAATGATTTGAACGCTATCTCTGTTTTCCTTGTTTTCTACAAAACATTTTGTGAAAGACAAGGGTGTTTTCTCCCAGCTAAACACACCCTAGCATTTTATTAAATCAAACAACCATACCGCTATGTTGGCGAGTTTTTTCGTGAAAGGAAAGAAACTAAAAAGAAAAGAAACTAAAAACAATGGTGTTTTTGAGTTTTCCAGAAAGTAGAAAAGAAAGTGTTAGTACAAATTATAGCATCAAAACACCATTTTTATTTAACGAATTCTCTACATTTTGTTAATGAAAAATATATAAGGTATTAAGTAAAAGTTCAAGTAACAAGTTTTAAAAATAGTTATCATTTGTCGTAAAAATATATAAGGTATAGATTGTTAAAACTTACGTAATGATCAAAGAAAGCTTTATCATATACAATGCATGAAACTCTTGCATCATTTTATAACACCTTACGTATTTTTATCAACTTTCGCAAAAGTATTATTTACTTTTGCTTAAACAAAGTCATTTTTTTTTCAACAAAATGTTTTGATCCAACATTGGCCAACTAGGTGGAATATTTTTCTTTCGGGGTGTATTCAAACTTAATATTGCATGAAGAAATGGTTTAGCCATTTGGGAATAATCTAAGACCAAATAGAAATGCATCAAAAGTGCTTTTGCATTAAAACCATCATTACTCATTATAATATATAACATTTATACAAGTGAAGTTGGATGTTACTGTTGCGAACACGCAAAGCCAGGAGGTCGGCTTGAGGGAGTGGACTAACTTGGGTGCATTGTAGAGCCGTTGCTTGAGCCGACACTGTTCAAAAACCGAGCCGAGCCGCTTGGCTCAGAGGGATAAAAACAAAGTTAGTGGGTTTTGCTTGGTGGCTTCTCCACTAAGCTGTCACTTAATTTCGTGGTTTGCTGCATGATGTACACATGTCTTTCATTATTGGTTCTAGATGATTTTAGTTGAAAACCATATGTCATTTTTTATATGTTTGATTTTTTTACACTAAAATCAAGCAAACATAG
>BQNB010044233.1:0-45014 GCA_026074375.1 Tanacetum coccineum | reverse complement strand
AATATAATTCATGTGTAGATCAAATAATTATTGGGTATTGTCTCTTTTTATGGTATTCACCTAAAAGCAAGTTTTTTTTTTAATACAGAATGGCGAAAATGGAACTGGATCCCCGCTGCATACACGGCCAAGTCATCAAAACCAACACCGCAGGCCCCACCGAGTATCGGTTCCAGCTCAACAATCTTATGAACCTCTACTTCAAATCTCACCTCATCCCGGAAGCCGTCAGTCTCTTCCAACATATCCCGTCACCCAATGTCGTGTCATGGACATCCCTCATCTCCGGCCACTCCAACACTCTTCCCGCCCTCACCCACTTCGTCTCGATGCTCCGTCACCCCACCCAACCCAACCAACGCACCTTAGCAATAGTTCTCAAAACCTGTGCTTTTCTCTCTTCACTAACCCTCGGGCTCCAAGTTCACGCCCTCGCTATCAAACTCTCCCTTGCTACTGAACCCTTTACAGCCTCTGGCCTCGTGCATTTTTATGCTAAGACTCAGCTCCCAAACAACGCCAAGAAAGTTTTCGATGAAATGCCTCAGAAAGACGCAGTTTGTTTTTCTTCTGTTATCGTTGGCCTTGCCCAAAACAAAAAACCTGTTGATGCTTTGTCTTACTTTGCTGAGATGAGAGCTTCTGGTTTTGGGTCAACTGACTTTAGCGTATCTGCTGCTTTACGTGCCTCTGCTGAACTAGCAGCTTTAGAACAATGTCGGTTGATTCATGCACATTCGGTTGTGAACGGGCTTAATTTGAATACGATAGTGGGGACAGCACTCATAGACGGGTACGGGAAATGTGGGATGGTAAATGAGGCGGTCGGTGTTCAATTCACTTGTATCAATTATGAATCTTGTAGGATGGAACGCGCTAATGTCGAGCTATGCACAACAAGGGGACAAAGATTCAGTTGTGGAATTATTTTCATTAATGGAGTATCGAGGTCTTGCACCTGATGGATATACTTTTTTATCCATCATGACAGCTTTTTGCAATGCGGGTTTTGCCTATGAGACCGAACAATGGTTTAAAAGAATGGAACTAGAGTACAAATTAGAACCATGGATCGAGCATTACACATGTTTAGTTGGTGCTTTGGGTCGATCAGGTAGGCTAGAGGAAGCAAAAAACATTGCTTTAACAATGCCGAATTATAAACCGGATGCTGCAATGTGGCGAGCTTTATTATCAACCAGTGCACATCATGGTAACATTGAATTGGTCAAAGAAATGAGTCAACGGTTACAAGAACTCGATCCACAAGACGATTCCGCTTATGTGATTGCTGCAAATGCTTTCTCTGGTTCTGGGCGGTTAGATGAAGTACAAGATATCAGGAGATTGATGAGAGATAGAAGTTTGTGGACAAGTTCACGTCTTTTTAGCTGGGGACCGTCGTCACGAAGATACAGAAAAAATCTACGCAAAGTTATCCGAGTTACAGGAGAAGATACTAAAGTTAGGCTACTTGTCACCTTTTTCCTGAAAAACCACAATCAGCAAGTGCTGTTTGTGACAGCCAACTTTCAGCCCCTATTTCCATGCTTATTTTTTTATTAAAACTTGTTTTTATTTACTTTTTCTAGAAGCCATTAGGACTGTCTTTAAGCCCCTATAAGCCTTAAGCCATTAAGATCACCTCTTTGGGCATAAAAATAAGCCCAAAGTCTGTCCCCTAGGTTGCTTTGTTTGCATTTTATGCCTAAGTGCTTATTTGCTTGTTCTGGCTTATTTGCCTTATTCTTTGGCTTATTATTGATTGTAGTTGCTTATTAGGTAGTATAGATTGTCTAGCTTGGCTTATTTGTGCTTTTCCCTTTGCTTATTTGCAGTTTAGTAGCCCATCAGTTTAGCCCCTTAGGACCTTAGTATAAAAAAGTGTAATATGCCCCCTTTCAGCTTATTTTCCAGCTTATTTTTGAAGTTATTTAAAAAGTTGCTTTTTGTTAGTTGCTTATTTTTCCATGTTTTATAAGTTTTAAAAAAAAAGTTTTATCAAAAAGAGAGAGGCCAAGAGTCGAACCCTAGACCTCCCCCTTTATAACCAAGCACACTTAACACACCACTCCATACCAACTGCCCTTGGGTCTTTCACGTGTCAAGTCTTGCACACTTTATTCCTCTAACCCTTTTTTGGCCCATAAGCCCATAAGCTGTTTTTGGCTTATTTCACAGCTTATTTGATAAGCTGCTATTGTCCTTTTATTTTTCCTGCATCAAGCTCACTTTTATCTACTTTCCTGTATTTTTTCAGATTTTTCCATTTACGTTTAATATTTTTAATTAATTTTCCTTTTAAAATCAGTTTTTAATTCATAAAAAATAAAATGAAAATCAAAAAATATAATTTTTTTAGAAAATTTTCTTTTATTATTTTTCACCTAGGAAAAATAGATTTGCTCTCGTAGAGTTGTTTTTGCAAAATTTCAATTTTTAAAGAACGGGTTTCGAGCTCGGTTCTCGTTTTCTTCGTTTTTCAACTTTAGGAGCTCCCATTTTAGGATTTTCTTTAATATTTCTTTTTATTTAGTCATTTTAGATTATTAAAACTTAAAAAGCCATTTAGTGCTTAATTTTTGATAATTTAGTTTTTTTTTAAAACTCGCGTTTTTACGTTCTCGTCTACGTTTTAGGTTAAATCATTAATTGTTTTCATTTTAGGGTTTTATTTAATTATCTTTGCATTTTAGTTGTAGAATTAGGAATCCAATCTCAAAAATCTTTAAAACCATTCAAACGCGCGATCACAAACGTTCTAGAATTTCAATTCACGTCTCGTCGGGAAACGACCCGGGGGATTTTTGAATATTCCTTTGGATAAAAGGAATTGATTTCAAATCTCTTGGAATACGACCTATAACGATACCTACAAATTGGAATTAATATTTATTGAAATTTTCCTTATATATTTATATATACTAAAGGTGAGTTTTAGTGAATATCAGTAACAAATGTTATGAATGAACTAACTAGACTACATAACTTCGTATCTTGATGATGACGAAAGTTCTTCTCTTACACTTGAGGGAAGAAGGAAATGGTAGAAGATTGGATCACATTTAAACAAGATTAAATAAGTTAAATGATCAAAGTTTTAGAAAGATTTAGTGAGATTTAGAGAGAGAAAGAACTAAAAAGCAAAACCGTTGCAAAAGGGGTTTGTTGAAAATAGTTGGAGGTGACCGACTATTTATAGAGCAGAAAACAGGCCTGTCAGGAAATGGGTGGACCTAGATAAATTAGGGGGGCATCCGGTATTTAAGAGGCCGCCGACCTGAATTTACGGGAATCCTATCCCCGACAGACGCTCCTGATTTATCTTTTGTTGTGACAAACTGTATGGTAAAAAAGTGTAACATGTTTTTTTTTGGGGGGGGGGGTGTGGGGGGGAGGAGGGCGGGGGGAAGTTGGGGGAAGGGGGGGGGGGGTGGGGGGAGGGGGGAAGGGGTAGAACCATTATTTACATTGAAATAATTATCACATAAAACATTTCTTTATAATTCAAAAATAATTTGTCTAATTAAGTTTTGAAAAAATTATTTTGTTACGTTTATAAAAATGTAAGGTTTAAGACAAAAACTTATTTCTTTGATCATCCTACAAGTTTAATGCTTGTTTGTATACATCTTATGTGATTTACGTCGGGTGTAAACCAATATCCGTCTTGATGCATACTTGAGACGTCGAGAGATGTTGATGCATGTATGCATTGATGATTTGTGATTACGAGTAACTTGCGCACTTTACGTTACGTATTACAAGTCACATGTTTGTCATCACCAAAACATAAAGAGATCGTATAGATTAAATATCGTAATATTTGCACTAACAAGTTTTTTGTTTCTTACTAATCAACATGATGTAATACCACGAGTATTTGTAAATAACAAAGTTTAGTGAACTTGTGTAACTATTTATGCATAAAATGACCAAAACAATTGTGCACCCTCAGATAAATATATCCATGGTAAATAACATGCAGTTAGATGTTCTTTGATACATGTTAAGAATTTTTACTTGAGTTGAATTATCGCATGTTACAACCGTTTTCAATTACATTTTGATATTTTCACGTTCCATTTTCAAAGTTACACAAAAACACTTACCACAATATCGCATATCGTTAAATGGCTGCCGCTATAAATGTTGCATTTTTTCTTTTAGTTGAATTATCGCATGTTACATCCGTTTGCAATTATATTTTGATATTTTCACGTTCTATTTTGAATGTTACATGAAACACTTACCACAAAAATCGTATCCGTTAAATAATTAGCCGCTAAGAAATTTTTTAATTCTGCCGGCTTATTTGGGTAGCTCTGTCGTAACTAAATGAATAATTCTTATATATAATAGATATTTTTTAGATCATCAACTCCTAGTTTCTTTTCCAAACTAATGTCAAACCGAAACTAATTTCAAACCTTTTACAACCCGAACACTCCCTTATCTTTTTTTTGTGACGTATATAGTTGTAAAAAAACAGAAAGAATATCAGTAGGATTTGAAATTCAAATACCTAAATTATGTCTGTTAGTTGGTGCAAATTTTAATATTCTTAAAATGACTTAAAATTGAGGCATTTCAAAATCTCCAAATAGTGAGGAATTTCAATTCCAACGTTATCCACCAAAGTGCCAAAAGTTTAAAGGAATAAAAATTTTAACCCAAACACGATGATATGGGATTTAATTTAAAGAATTAAAATTGACTCAAATTAAAAGTTCTACAGAAATTTCATGATATAAAATCCCGCAAACATACCACCCCCATAAAGAAAGACAATGGCACGAAATCAATCTTAAGGGTCTTAGTCGGGTAAGGTTTAAAGACGGGTTCCATAGGATAAAAATTTCACACTCACAACCAACACTAATGATAATGGATAATAGGTCTTTGGTCAACATTCGTGTTTAATTAACTCGAAAATGAGGAAAATGTAATAAAATGCATAAATTGTACCGTATAGTAACTTTTAATAATTAAAATATATATTAAAAAAAAATCCTTATTCGGGTCAATTAAGTATTAAGTCGACCCGAACAGAGTAATACAAAAATATCTTAACCCGATACCTGATCCTTGATTAGTATTCATAGTGTTACTCAAGCGGATTCGAATATTGTTTTAACGTGACAGCCCGACTCGAATAAACTATAATCGGGTACATGGTAATAAACATAACACCCACTCGATCTCCGTGGCGTGTCTGCCAGCACCGCAGCCTAACGCCATAAGAAGGATCGCTAAACATGCGAAAAAACACTCGTGACAAAAGCACAAAAATATAATCACATAAACCATACTAAATAAACTAAATAAAAAACAAAAAAACATATATATGAGTATACACCACTTTCATACATAAGGAAACAAGTCAAACAACTAACTTTGCATTTAAAACTAATATTTCCTACTATATAATTATATATAAATAAAATTGAAAATAACGAATCATCCAAGCATCATCATCAGTAGATCACGTCCTTAATTAGGTTAAACACTTCTCATCTCATGTCACGCATTAAGCCTACACCTTAATCTATTATGTAATATGAAGGTCACGCTTTATGTCTTTACGAGGCCTTAGCAACACCATGACATGTCTTTTAAAACATTGATATTTTTACACCCATAATCGAGCCTACTATTGTATTATGTAAACAGTCCATTGTCCGTATCATCAAACTCGACTCGACTAATCGACAAACAGCCGTACACCCACTCACAACAACAACACTTCCATCATCCCAAACAACAACAACATAAAAAAGTCTTCCCCTTCCTCAAACCAATCAAACTAAACCATCATAATCAACCCCAACAAACAATGGTAGAAATAACAGAAGCAGAAGAAACCCAACCACTCATATCAGAAAAAAAATCCTCCTCACCAACAACAAAACGAGTTACAACAAAAGTACCAGAAATAACGATCCACTTATACAAATCAGGCAAAGGCCCAATAGACATATTCACCTCATCTTTAGGTCGCTGGGAACGAGACCAGTTTGAAGTTGGAGACATTCTTGATAAATATGGTCTTAAATCTCTTTATGCTTTTAATAAAAGTGAAAGGACTAGAGGTGTTCCTAAAAGGTTTCATCCCAAGAATGGAAGGAGTGTGTTGACTTATAACGATTGAATTGTTGTTATCTCTCTATTAATATCCCAAGTTTACCTTGTTTAATTATTATAATGTGTTTTTGTTCGTTTAATTTGGCTTATAGCTTATTTGATTTCGGTTTATATTTCATAAACCTTAATTTTCTGGCGTATTTTCAGACTTGTGGGCTTATATAAATTTATCATATCGTGATAAACTTGTATAAGAATAAGCCCACAAGTCACAAAATAAGCCGGAAAATTGAGGCTTATGAAATATAAACCGAAATCAAATAAGATCATAAGCCCACATACAAGGGGCATGCATGCCCCTCTAGCGAAAAAAATTATAGTGTAAGATTTCTAAAATATATGGCTTTTTTTGTAATTTGCCCCCAGTAGCAATTTGTAGTTTAGGTTCTAAAAATTATCAAAGTGTCCCCCTCGAGCAAAACTTTGTGGCTCCGTCTCTGCCTACACCTACAACTACGTTTCCAAACGACTGCTACTTTTGCCACACACCCTAGATATCATGTATGTGTAGATATGATGTGTGTATGTTTGAATTATGATAATTATGTCACTGCCTTAATTGAAAAAGCTACACCTCTAGTATTTTTATTTTTACTGTTTTGATTATTGAATTGATAGAAACACGTGCAGAACTAGAATTATGATAGATAAGTAGACTGTTTAGGTGGTTTTCATCTAGGCAATTTAGCTTCCGTTTAGTTTCGACTTAATTTAAAAATTGTCTTAATGTGTTAAGTTGGTAAACGTTTGTTTGTAACAAACTTAATTCAGAAGCATGACTTACTTAAAAAAGTCACGACGATGTAGCTTTTTCAATTAACTCAACAATATTTTTGTAAAAAGTGTGATTTAGACACTTATTCATACAAAACAAACAACAACTGTTTTATATACTAACATACATGATATATCTACACAGACAATAGCCAAAACCTAAAGAAAAACATACTTCCTAGGTGACCTGAACAAGGAAAACCTCATCTGTTTAGTGTTATTATTGAAGTTAGTTTTGGTACTTTATTGTAACATAAACCTAAGTTCGACATTAAAGGTGATTTATAACATAATTAAAGGTATAATTATGTGTTTTGATTGATTTATAGGAGACTAAGGCATGCCATGAAGTTAAACTAATGATTATGTAAATTATAACTGAAGTACGAAAGGGCTTGTACCTCATATGGTGCGAGATTGCTCCCTAACCATATGGTTGTGGGTTCAAGTCCCGTCTCTGACATGTGTGATAGATTTGTGGTGTACATAGATTTAGCAACTGATTGATTCTATGATGATAAAATTTCAGACAGAATTGTGAAGATAGTTCAATTGACTATGTAGAAATGGTAGGATGACTGAACCTTGTGTAAGCGTTAAAAGAATGGATCACAGGCTTCAAATATGTGTAATATGTATATATTTGTGCTTGTAGTTTAATTTAGAGGAAACTAAGGCATGGCGAATAGCCAGGTCAAGGCATGTTAATATGGATATATTTGTGTTTGTAGTTTGATTTAGAGGAAACTAAGGCATGGCGAATAGTCAGGTCAAGGCATGTTTGTTGTTGATTTATTTCAAATTGATGTTTAAGAAAGTGACTGCTTAGACAACTAGTATTAAACTCTGTTTTGGTAGTAATTCTAACTCATAACTATGATATTGTATAAGAAGGATAGTGTCAATTGGATAGAACGTTATGTAAGTCTTACGCGGATGCATCATCGGCTTGAAACTGTGGAATGAGGAAGTTAGAATGTAAATGATAGATGGTGTTTGGTTTGAGCCTCAAGGGTAAATTATTGATAAAGTAAGAGTTGTATAGTCATGGTTAGTGCTTCTCCATACCTGCCTAAGATGGTGATTTTTGGCTTTTAAAACTGACTCACGTTCTTATTTTCGTTACCTTTACACCATGTTATCAGACCTATATTCATACCGATTACTCACTACAAACGAAACGCTACCGAACTATGGTTCTGGGTTTTTGTCTTTCAGAACTGATACCAGTTTCTATGTCATGGTTCAGCGATGGCCGCATCCGTAGAAAATGGTGAAAACCAGATTAGCATAAAGGAAAATAATATGTCAAGTGTAAATTATGTAGCAAGTGCTGTCCATGACAAGAGATCGAGTAATGGATACATGCAGAAGTGATAAGTTGGCTTTCTAAAATTAGTTTGGTAATGAAGTCCGAGTGGAAATTTAGAGCAATAGGAAGTTAAGTGATTGAATAGAAAGTTACTAGTTTGAATAGAAAGTCAAGCGATTGAGTTTGAGCTTACTAGTCACAAGAGTTCATGGACCATTCTTATTTAAAGTTCAACGATAGTCACACACTCGCACATACATCAAAGTTTGTACCATGAACCTAAATAATATAAATAATCGTTGTCTGTATTGTATACTTTCTATTGCCAACGTAGCTAAGAGAAAAAAATGGTGACGTGTATCGTCCTCTACACCGTCCGGATCGAAGAAAAAAATTAATCACACCCGTTTAAAAGTAACTTGATCTTATTTATTTAGCAAAAGGTATAACAATTAGATAATGCCACCTCATTTGAGGCCCTACAGGCGCAACGAACAGCTCTAAAGAAGGGAGTGTAAACGAGTAACTTTTAAAATTTACTATGTCCTATAGTTTACATATTTTGTCATCATCAAAAAGGGGGAGATTGTTAGTGCAAATATTACGATATTTAATCTATACGATCTCTTTATGTTTGATGATGACAAACATGTAACTTGTAATACAACGTAAAGTGCTCAAGTTACTCGTAATCACAAATCATCAATGCATACACATATCAACATCTCTCGACGTCTTAAGTATGCATCAAGACGGACATTGGTTTACACCCGACGTAAATCACATAAGGTATATACAAACAATATTAAACTTGTAGGATGATCAAAGAAATAAGTTTTTGTCTTAAACTTTATATTTTTGTAAATACAACAAAACTAATTCTCAAAAATTATTTAGACAAATTATTTATGATTTATAAAGAAATGTTTTATTTGGTAATGATTTTGAATTTCAAAATCTGGTCATTTCCCCCCTAAAATAAGTCACTTTCACTAGACAAGTTTGTCATCACAAAAAGACAAAAACATGAGTGTCTGTCGGGGCGGTCCCTTAATTTCGCTATTCGGCGCCCCCTTAATATTCAGACGGCCCCTTAATATAGCTCTGGGGACCGCCGTTCCTGACAAGGCCTTGTTCTTCAGCTCCTATAAATAGTGAGTCACCTCCAACTATTTTAACAACCCTTTTGCACGATTTTTTCTGTTCTTTATCTCTCTAAATCTCACTAAATCTCTCTAAATCTTTTATCATTCAACTTGGTTAATCTTGTTTAAAATGGATCAAATCTTCTATATCCTTTCTTCCTTCCCTCAAGGTGCCAAGAGAGAGAACTTCGTCATCTTGGAAGATCCAATGTTATGTAGTCTAGTTAGTCCATTTGTAACATTTGTTACATATAGATCGAGTCCATGCCTTTCATTCTTGTGTAGTTGTGTAGATCCGGATAATGTATAAATCCAGAAGTGTTGATGGTGTGTCGGTTAGTATTTATTCCTTAAAATACAAGTGTGGGTGGTAGATTGGTTCTAGCTAAGATTAGGACTCGACATCTAGCTTAGTGTCGGAAAATAATGTAACGGACGCCGGTTTATGTTTTATGGCCATAAAACACAAGGTTTGTTAAGTTGGCCATAAAAACATAACGTGTTTAGGTTGTACCCGAAAGAAGAACTCGACATTATCTTGTGTCAAAAAATAATGTAAGGCATTGGTATAAAAGTTTTCTTCCGCCCGAAAGTGAGCTTGTTGATTAGTGAATACTCCGATTGATACTCGGGGAGTAGAGTAGGGCGAAAAGGAGCTTCGTGACCGAACCACTATATAATCACCGTTCCCGGTTTTGGTATTCCTTTTACCTTTCTCTTACTTATGTCTTTAATATTTATCAGCTTTACTTTCACATCCTTAATTATGTGAATCACTGGTGAATGTTTGTTAGACATGGTTGTGTAGCTCTTTGTATTAAACATTGTGAGTGTGGATATATTGGTAGAATATGTGCTAGTTACTGTAAATCCATTATCAACACTTCTCATATTACGTCAAACTTGATTGGTGATTTGATACAAAAGATCTAGTCCAAAATCCTCTTTTAGTGGCGGTCCCATAAATCAAGCGGCCCCCTAATATACTTGGCGGCCCCCATATATATCATGAGAGTCTTGTAAAAATTGATATAAAAGATTTAAAGTTTTTAAAAGGAAACGTATTCACCCCCCCTCCCTCTACAGTTTCCATAATTGGTATCAGAGTCACGTCGCTCTAGTTTTCAAAACAAATGGTTTTTAAAATAGAGTACGATCCATGTATCAAATTACCCATGAAGGGGGATTAAATATGAAAAGTGTTTTGTTGCTTGATTCGTACTAGTTTTGTTGTTAAATATACCTCGTATACTAGCTTGAATGAAAATATTCTCAAAAAGCTTGGAAGTGTTTGTGTTGGAACAACTCCTTGAAGTCCTACGTCCCTACATTAAGTTACCAAATGATTTTATACGAAAAACGTATTTTTGGGTCACTGGTGGCGGTCCCATAAATGTCCGGGCGGCCCCCTAATATATCTGGGGGCCGTCACCTTTATGGGGGCCGCCTGTCTGTTTCGTCAGTTTTTGGCAAACTTTGAAAAATCATATAAAATCAACCGTAAGTCCGTAGAAGTCGTGCCACCCGCCATTTCGAAGATAATTGAGTCTAGTTTCATTTAAAAATACTTTCAAGTCTTTATTCTAAACTTAAGTCAGTCAAAAATGCAAAATACTACATAGTAGTCAAAACTATATGTTTAGGTTTGACGTAAAACTTGTAGTTTACCTTTTCTTTCAAGTCGAGCATTTCTAGTCAACTTATCCTTGAAAACATTGATCTTGATTAATTTTTAAAATGGGGAGGAAACTATTTTTGTTTTCAAATAAAATCAAGCTATGTATACATCGTTATATCTAATACACAAAACGACGACGAATATCCTTATGTGTATGCTAGATGATTATGTGTGTTTAACTTTTGTTTCAACTTGGTTAATAGATATTAATAAGTAATCATTACTGTTTGTAATTGAGGTAATTATATATCTAAACACATGTGCCATGTATGCTTTTCGTATGTTACTAGTTTTTCGTATTATGCCTAATACTACATAGTGGTCAAACCTTTCTGTTTCGTTTTGACGTAAAACTTGTTGTTTATTTTTTTCTTTCAAGCCAAGCATTTCTAGTCAATGTTTCTTTGAAAAATGGTACATTTATATTTTCAAAATATTGATCTTAATTAATTTTTGAAATGGGGAGGAACTATTTTATTTTCAAATCAAATCAAGCTAAGTATACATCGTTATATCTAATACACAAAACAACGACGAATATCCTTATGTGTATGCTAGATGATTATGTGTGTTTACTTTTGTTTCAACTTGGTTAATAGATATTAATAAGTAATCATTACTTTTTGTAATTGAGCTAATTATATATCTAAACACATGTGCCATGTATGCTATTTGTATGTTACTAGTTTTTGGATTATGCCTAATAGGAATTACGCTAGATTTCTTGCGTTAAGTTGCAAAATTGTTTGTGCATTGCATATAGGCATAGATCACTATATTTACAAGTGTTACGTAAACATCTTGTAGATTAATTTGAGTCTAGTAACCCATTTAGAAACAAGAGTTAAATAGTTTGTCAAGTGTGTAGAAAAATAATGTCCTAAGATCATATGTTAAAATCCGTCACTAAAATATTTCCAACACATTAACTGTCTTCCAACAAGATGTCTAAATCTTTTCATCGTCTTGCTTTGTTTGACCTTGGGTTGGTTAAACAAAAGAAAATATTATATTAATACATTAGTATTTAAGTAAAAGAAATTGTATTTTTTTGTTAAACTTTGTTTGTGCTTGCATTGTTCTAACACACACATACATAATTATATTCTTTTTATAAACATACAGTATTTTACAAAAGATGTGTTTTGTATTAAAATAGTTAGAAAAATCATTCATACACTAATAAAATGTCAAAAAATGTGCATACTATGCATAACAACAAAAAGTTTTTCGCACAAGCAAAACATATGATAATCCTGAAGTAAGAAATTAACTTGTCATTATTCATCAACCTCACACTTACGACTATTCTTAGGATTAATGGAACACGCTATGAAAATATTTATTTGTCTTCTTTTAAAAGAGTGTTCGTGAGGATCAAGAAAGATTTCGAATATATATCAACTCATTATTCAAACTATGATTGATATTATTATCGAATCTAATTGACAAGTTTTCGAGTTTGAACAAGAAATCGGATTCTTATTTGTCTAGCTTTAAGATTATATCAAAATATAACAAGAGATATTATCTTAAACCTACATACTCAATCACACTCGATTGATATGAAAATAATGACATCCCTTTCCAAGACGATAAGAATATGCATCGGATCATAACTCACACTTATGTAGATGATGTCATATTTAGTCTACTTGTCCAATAGTTGTGTTCTAAATATTTGGCAAATATATGCATAAAATACACAATGTATTAAATATTTTATCCGAAATACTCAAGTAATTTACCTTGCAATGCAATTGGTAAAGTCGTTGTTTTCGAAAAGCCAAACATGAGCAAATGCACAACACATGTAACTTTGCTCAAACAATTCAAAAGCACAACTTAAAACCCTAACTATCTTCTCATCAAAACTATATCTTACTTTACCAAATAAGCATAATATTTCTTCCTCGCCAAATGAGAACCCTTTAACCATCTAAGGTTAGAATTAGGAAGAATTGAACATATTCCACAAACCATTATCGTGCTTTCTTTCAATAAGTGATCGTAAGAGGATTTTGAATATGAAGATGATTATTATTCAAACGATAATCAATCTCATCATTCAATCTAATTACAAAATTGGAATATGAACATGAAATCATGAATACGATTGTAAGACAACAAGATTAGTCATCAAATTGTAACTCACACTTGCAATGAAGATGTGTCATTGAGTCTAAAGTGTTCAAATGTTATGTTATTAGCTATGGTCAAATTATACATGCTAAACTTAACACACTCTGAGTATGATTGACGACTTATAAATTTCCATCAGGAAACTCATAAGTATTCCAACTTGATGAGCAAGACTTGGATGTCATTTTTGAAAACTCAAATTGAGAACTCTTATAACTTATATAAGCTTCTCCTAATAACCTAATGTCAACACCATCTCTCAAATAATAAAAAAAATGATCCTTGCCTAAATTTGGCAAATCCAAGGATCGATGGATCCTTCATCCTAAATTCATCTTCGGTTTAGGTAGATCCGCCCTATGGCATTAGATTTAAACATATTCCTCTTGTCAATATCTTACTTAAAAGTCTAACATAGATGTAACTAAGCTTTAGTTAATCATCATTATTTCTACAAAGAAACAAACACAAGATCTATTGAGATAAATAACCTTAATTGGATTTCTTTCATAAAAGACATGCAAAGGTGCATTCTTTGAACACTATCAATATAGAGCATTACACATTATCACTCTTAAGCATACTCCTAGGTCCTAGATGACTCATTCTTTCTTATAGCTACAACAACTTGCTTACTCTCTCATTCAACCTTAGAATTCCACACAAATTGATTAGGATTATGTGAACCGAAATTAAAGTACATTAGTTGAGTCATAGTAGGCCTTGTATGAAAAAACAATACAAATTTTATCTTTGCTACACTTCATTAGGAAAATATAGGATTTCTATTTTATCTAACATGAGAATGACTACTGGAGAATCTATTGCACTTGAAATTCAATTTGACCTAACGGTTAAATTGCTTCCAAGAGTGAAGTTGGGTTCATGGTATAACCCATAAAAATGGTCGTGTTTAGCCTGAATTGAGCACCACTAGTGATAGTCTCATATTCATTCTCTAATTTGACTAATTGACTCCTTCTAAATATGCCTAATGATAGTCTACATCAATAAACTTTGTATCTCATTAGGAGTGCACACTAAGCAAGTAGATATTAGGTTTCTTCTTAGTCAATCTAGACTACTTGCATCTCACATATGTGCTTTGAAGTTTCATGATGATAACATAATCTCATGTAATGCAATTATATGCTTTCATGTTTATCTTAATGCTCAATGTTTATTTGCTTAACTATTGAATGCATGTATGTTGTAAAAACATTTGCCTTTTGTAACACCCCCAAATTGGGTCGTAGCGGAATAAGGGTCCAGAGCGTGTTACTTCATAGATCAATAACACAAGATATATATAGAACGACTAAAAAGTCGTTTAAAACCGATACATTGGATTTGACAAAGTATTTGTTACATAAGCTCGAAGCTTCACTTGTTCACTTGTTCAAAATACAAAGATTTCTAGCCCATAACAGATATACAAAATGTAATGCGACAAAATCTTTAATGCATGATATCCAAATCAAAACCACCAATGTATCCCTTGCACCTCATGCTTATTGACCTCCTGAAAAACATTGCTTTAAAACGTCAACAATAATGTTGGTGAATTCATAGGTTTGATAAATCGTATATTGTAGGACCACAAGATTTCCCAAGTGTATGATAATGAAACAGATGCAGACATCATATAAATGTAATTACGTTGCCCTAAGCTCATGACACTGAAGCTCGACATAAATGAATACCATATAAATGGCCTACATTGCCCGTGATGATGTTCTAACCCGCAACATCCTATGTTCGACATGGTATACGTTCATTTGTCCAGTGATAGCTAATCACCCGAATAGGAATGTCAATCCCAATAGATCTATTCATAACATTCGCGCTCACAATCCAGTAATTGACAGTTCATGATAATGGGCTCAACTTGGGTTATCGCTACTTAGGCAACACGTAATCATAATGTAAAACTTATCCACTTGTGTCCAATTGTAAAACAATGCATGTTTCTCACCCCAAAAACTTATAAAACAAATCATGTAAAACGTGGGGCTATGAACTCACCTTGAGTGAGTGTATATCAAGTATATCACAGAAAATGCGTCACGGTAATGATCGAATGCAACCTAATCCAATATAGGTCGTATAAGTACTAATCACTTTGAGTAACTACTACCATATACAATTCTATATAGCTCAATCACCATCTAATCGTTTTAGTGAAATCATGTTAATAAAGTTAAAACGTTTATAAATAGTTCGATAGTAAAAACGACGCAATTTCTTCGTTTTAAGCCCGTTTCTTACGTTTCTTATGTCCACGCTTTTGTATTAAGACGACGTATCAAAATATGACATTTTTGTATTTCATGTCCTATGGTGAACAGTACTTTTTTACTGTTCACACCAGTTATAAAGTTATTTTTATAGTTTTAGTTGTCGTAAAACCCGTAAATGTCGTATTTTATTCGTTATAGCTCCGTTTTTAGCGATTCTTTCGAGCACGTCTTTGTTATTAAAAGTTCTATCATATTAATGATGTTTTCAAAATGTATAAATCTGAGATGAACAATAACTTTTATAAAAATAGTTTTATAAAAGTATTTTTATACATTCAAGTATATAATCTCGCGTAATTCATAACACTTTCGTTATTAATTGAAAAATTACGATTCTTATCGTTTTGGAATACTAAAAATATGTGTGATCTGAGAAAAAGAATAAAACTTATATATTAAGTGTGGTTTATAACTTGTTTTTATAAAATCTCTTTTATAACGCGTATAACTTGTAAACTACGTATCTTTTTCGTTATTAATCCGTTTTTCGAGTTTCTTACCTTTTTGGAATAGTCATGAGACGTAATATTTTATAAAAACATAAAATGAACAGGTCATGTGTCGAATTTAAACAGAAAGTTTGGATGTTTTTCATAAAAACGTGTTTAAACCTAGTTTTTGTATCTTTTAGTTTAATCATCTTGTTACAAGTCCATTACAAATCTCAACTTCACATGTCTCACACACCTAGGGTCCCTAGTCCATGATTATCACATATTTTTTCCAAGATCACAAGTTCACATACTCATTTGCTAATGATATGTATAAGTAACTTTTTACAACAACTAGTTTATATATATACTTTTTATAGATAAACCATAATGGTACAACACTTATATTTCCATTATAATATGATATTACCAATAACATAACATATGTAAAAGTGTACAAAATCATGCTTACAAGCAAAAGTTCATTTCACATGTTCAAAAGTATCCTAATGGTGATTTTGCTGCATAGAACATATATACACATAAAATGATAAATGTAACGTTATTAAGAGATTTAGATAACCTTGTGATGATGTAAGATGATAACCCACAATATCTAAACCCTTTTGTATATATAAAAGCTTGTAAGCAACCTCTCCAACCTTTTCTAACACCTTGAAAGGTCCAACATACCTAGGGTTAACTTTCACCCTTTGTGCCAAAACGTACGTCCCCTTGTCCAAGGCGAAACTTTAACATAACTTTATCCCTAACCTAAAATTCCATTGTTTACAACGCTTTAAATCCGCGTTAACTCTTATTGTCGATCGCGAGAAAGCTAGCATTCTCCCCCCCCCCCACCCTGCTTGATTTGAATGATCATCTCAGTTGTTTTCTTCACTATTTCTGAACCAGTGAGTTAAACTTCTCCAACCTCGGCCTAACAAACAGGTAAATGACACTTTCGACCGTAAAGTGCTTCAAATGGTACGGCCTTGATGTTAGCGGGATAGCTTGTTTTTTTATTGTTAATATGAGAACTCGAACAATTGGCAATGGTTTACTCCAACCCTTTCCAAAGTCGATTGACACAAGCACACAACATATCCTCGAGAGTTTCTTAAATAGTCCTCATCACGCTTTGTCCCTATTTGTGGATATGGTACAGACAGTACCATATCCATACTAGTACCCAAAGCATTCTGAAGTGACCACAAAATTGATGCGAACCTAGGTCACTGATCATAAATAATAAATCGAGAGAGGTATTCCATAGCCTCATAGACCACCTCCTTAAGGTACCTTCTTGCAAGTTTATTCCCATTAAATCAGTCTCTCTCATTGGTACAAAAGATTGCGGACTTCGTGAGCTCGTGGGTTTGGGGCGGGAGGGCGGGGGGGGGGTGGGGGGGGGTGGGGGGGGGGGGGGGGGGTGGGGTGGTTTGGGGGGGGGGGGGGGGGGGGGGGGGGGTGGGGGGGAGGGGGGGGGGTGTGGGTGGGGGGGGGGTGGTGGGGGGGGGGTGGTGGGGGGGGGGGGGGGGGGGGGGGGGGGGTGGGTGGGGGGGGGGGGGGGGGCGGTTGGGAGGTGGGGGGGGGTGGGGGTTGGGGGGGGGGGGGGGGGGGGGGGGGGGTGGGGGGGGGGGGGGGGGGGGGGGGGGGGGAGGGGGGGGGGGGGGGGGGGGGTGGGGGGGGGGGGGTGGGGGGTGGGGGGGGGGGGGGGGGGGGGGAGGGGGGGGTGGGGTGGGTGGGGGGGGGTGGGGGGGGGGGGGGGGGGGGGGGGGGGGAGGGGGGGGGGGGGGGGGTGGGGGGGGGGGGGGGGGGGGGGTGGGGGGGGGGGGGGGGGGGGGGGGGGGGGGGGGGGGGGGTGGGGGGGGGGGGGGGGGGGGGGGGGGGTGGGGTGGGGGGGGGGGGGGGGGGGGGGGGGGGGGGGGGGGGGGGGGGGGGGGGGGGGGGGGGTGGGGGGGGGGGGGGGAGGGGGGCGGGTGGGGGAGGGGGGGGGGGGGGGGGGGGGGGGGGGGGGGGGGGGGGGGGGGGGGGGGGGGGGGGGGGGGGTGGGGGGGGGGGGGGGGGGGACGGGGAGCTGGGGGGGGGGGGGGGGGGGGGATGTGTGGGTAGTGGAGGGAAGGGGGGGTGGGGTAGAATTTGGTTCTTCAATGACAAAATCGATATGATGTTGTCCCACTTCCATTGAGGTAATCAGAGTTTTGTACCAACAATCCCTGATGCCTTATGATTTTTTGCCTTGACCTTGGCACAAGTCAAACATTTGCTAACATAGGTGGCGATGTTTGCCTTCATATTAGGCCACCAATATAGCTTTTTCATGTCTTGGTACATCTTTTCAGAACCCGAATGGATAGAATACTTTGACTTGTGGGACTCGTGCATGATCACAGTCCTCAAATCACAAAAATTAGAAAAAAATATCACCATAGCATGGCAACCAACTCCTGCCGTTGAAGCATAGAGTTCCATCCGCACGGGGTTCCAACTTTTCCGTTCTAAATTTCTTTGGATCCTTAGAATTTTCAACCAACATAACCTCCAACATCTTCGTTCTTGATGTTCTCAATGGTTTTCGTTGCATCACTTTTAGCATCCAAAATTTTGTTTGGGAAGATTCAAACCTATAGTCCATGACTAAGGGCTCGAACGAATTAGGCCCTTAGTATGCTCTCGTTCCTTCCTGCTCAAGGCATCAACGACAACATTTGCTTTCCTTGGGTGATAACGAATCTCGCAATCGTAATTACTAAGCAATTCTAACCAATGACGCTGCCTCATATTCAGCTCCTTTTGATTAAGAATGTGTTGTAGACTCTTATGATCCGTGAACACCATACACTTGGTTCCGTACAAATAGTGTCTTTAGAGTTTCAGAGAAAACACTACCGCTCCAAGTTCCAAATCATGAGTCGTATAGTTCTTCTTATGAATTTTCAGTTGGCGTGATACATAAGCAATCACCTTCTCTCTTTTCATCAACCCAGCGCCCAAACCTTTGATCGAAGCTATCGCATTATACGATAAAACTTCGCTTCCTTCCGGTAAAGCAGAATAGGTGCACTACACAATTTCTGCTTTAACAATAGAACCTGATTTCTTGTGCACCGCCACTCCAAACTTGACCTCTTCTGAGTGAGCATTGTCATGTGAATGCCATGACTACAAATCACGTGACCGAGGAACTGTACTTTGGAAATCCAGATTCACACTTAGAAAATTTGGCATACAATTCCTCCTTCTTAAGCAATTCTAGAATTGCCTTAAGATGTTCTTCGTGTTCCTTCTTGTTCTTTGAAAAATAAATATATAATAGCTAATAAAGGCGATCACAAACACAACTTATCTCAAGTATAGTTGCAACCTGATTTATAGATCCATAAATAACGCTGGTGCGTTCATCAAAACATGACCATACCCGAGTTTCTGGAATGCCCGTTTTCGGATATCTCCTTCCAGACACGAAGCTTACTGCGATGACCTGATCGCAGTTCTATCTTAGAATAAACATTGGATCCTTGTAGTTGATCAAACATATCGTCAATCCTTAGGAGTGGATAATGATTCTTCACCGTTAGTTTGTTTAATACCGATAGTTGATGTACATCCAAAATGATCCATCCTTCTACTTGACACACAACAAGAACCGGAAGCTCCCCAAGGTGAGAAACAGGGTCTTATAAAAGCTCTTGTCGGATAGTTCTTTTAATTGCCTATCTGACCAAACTCTTTCCTTTCGAAGCGCCAATCGAAGAGTGCCCGTAAATGCTACAGGTGGCGGGCACCGGGTATCTAATCGATTTGAAATTCCACTTGTCGAGTCAAGGGAGACCCGACAAGTCCTCTGGGAATACTTCAGGAAAATCTCAACTATCAGTACATCCCCAAGCCGTTTTTCTTCAACTTGTCTTCAGTCTCCTTTGTAGTAACATGTGCCAAAAAGGCCTGACTAGTTTGCGCGGTTGCTTCCGTTACTATGAATAATTAATGTTTCGTAATTCCGAGAATGGAGAACACGAATGATCTTTTCCATCACAAAAATAGAATGCCTGGTAGTCTTCGCCAACCATCCATACTAATTAATGACGTTGAATCTTGCCAAATTCTAAGGCATTAAGTCAAATAGTTGAAAGGTCTGGAATTTTAGTAAATTCTCTAATGGCGAGAAAATTTGATAGCGATTTATCCTAGGGCGACCAGTGATGTGTCTCAGCCTTTCGGCATAGGATTTGTCATAAGATGATGTCGAATTTATAATAAGATGGAGTGAAGGTCTACTTAGTTGCTATGGTTAAGATAAAATAGAATACATAATAATAGAACCATATAAAAAAGTAAGAGAAAAAACTAAATGATTCATGGAGTAAAAACGTTTTATGATACTGCACACACAACATGATATAAGTATGAAATTGTTTTTCTTGACAAGTAAGTTTTAGAGTTACTACTCTCAGCATGGCATGGTACTTTCCTAAATTATACATAGTTGATCAGGCCATGTATAATTGAGGATTAACGATGCATTGCAAATTTTAGTCAAAATAGTGTTATGACTTCATGATATTCGTGAGATTAGTTTGCAAGAGTAAATAAAGGAATACTAAAGTTAAGTATTGACAAAAATTATTCTTAAATACGAAAAATTTGATAGATAATATTAAAGTCATTCGTACAACGAAATTTAAGAGAAACACAACGAGACTCCTAAGGAGAATAAGGAGTTAAGATAGTTTCCAAACTTAGGGTTTACTAGGCAAAGCGAGAACAACTTTCTCTTTAAGCTTTGATCTCATCCTTAATGTTGTTAAGTGTCTTATTTGGTTCGTCCTCCTACCAAAGGCATGCACCAGGGCTCTTACTTGCTTCCATACTTCCAGCCTTGGTTTTCCAGGTTTTGAATCTCCAGCACCGGGTAAATCCCTCTTGTAGTGTCCCTAGAACCTCCGACACACATACAGGTAAGAGTTTGTGATACTCAGCAAAAAAATAAAAGCCCAGCAGGAGTTCTACAATTTCGGGCCAGATGGCCAATCATCTTGCATATGTCTCACTAGGAGCAACGACAAGACCCTTATGATGGTAATTGCACTTGGTGCATAGTGGTAAGGTTCCAACATACTTTTTCTTCCAATTCCTGTACTTTACAGTAACATCTATCCATTGTGGTGACATTTGCCGTATGCTCGAGGTAGGGAGACCCAACATATTTCTTGTTGTCTGGCCCAACAAGCATGTGCCCAAAACAAACACCTTATGCCCTTATGTGTTTTTGTTGGTATGGAGCTTCCATTGTGGTTAATTTACTTTCCACTTCCTTTTGTTGCTTAAGCATTCCCAGCTACTATTGTTTATTGCTGTTTGGTTTGCTTATTGACCCGAAAAAAAGCAATAGCCTCGATAGCTTTAGCCACGTCGCCAGGCACAATCTGCTTAATTTTCCTTACAACACATCCCTTGATAACATTTGCATTGTTCTTCAATGCACAAGAAATTTATAATACTCCAGTTAGATTTCATACAATCATAACTTAACATGACATATGCATAATAAATAAAATGAGATCACATCACACAATGAAATATACAACCAACACGAGATCGACATGACATAATACATCCATTCCATATATAATCTAGAAACATACATGATCTGTTTGGTACAAAAAATGATTCCCACCTTTGCCCCCCTTTAAGGATTACCAAGATGAAAATAAACCTAGAGCCCTACTAGCCGGGAGTTACCCCGTAATACTTAGTAGGCTATACATGATAGCTAAACAAAAACAAAAGATCTATATAGTCTGCTAGCTGGGAGTAACCCATAAAAACTTAGCAAGCTATATAGTATAGCTACAATATGATAGAAAGGTAAACCTAGGCACTACTAAGTAATACAACCAGTGTCCTCTATAGGTGTCAACGTGTTGTCCAACCTCCAAGGCCTGGTACGTATGATACGCTCATAACAACGATCCATGCTGCGACCTGACGCTCCACTCGTGGCGATACGCCTGATCCTAACACTCTAATACCGTGCCTCAAGTGCCATGCTAGTAAGCCTCAACCTAGCCAAGCTGATGGGAGTCTCGATGCTCATCTTTGCTCGTAGAACAAGCCTTATCTCTCCTAAATATCGCAATCTCAATCTCACAGCAGCCTGGTCCCGCCTAGGGCCTCTTATGTCGTGAATAAAACCCCAAAATCTCTCTCCTATGAACATCTTTCTGGTAACTGACCATCAGGTTGACCACCTCTACGGCGGCCATAGTCCTCCTCTCAGTATCTCGAACCCTGGTATCCACAGTGTCTATAAAACTGTGATCGACCCTACGGCCCATAGTAGATCCTGGCTGTCTAGCAGCAGCAGCAGCAGAGCTCTCCCCAACCTCAACCCTAGGTGTGGGAGCAGTAAGTAGTAGCCTCTTCCGAGGTGGCGTTCAGCCTCAGGAATGTCAGCACTGTGGCTAGTGGATGGTGTAGGTAGTGGTATAGGTAACAATGGTGGGGTCCCTGCTAGAAGTAGTGAATGATATATGGATGGTGCTGTAGCTCTCCTTTGAGCCATGACTGCTCTAGTATGTGGGGGTCGGATAAGTGTGGGTAGAAGGGATGGTGGTGGTAGTGGCCAGTGTAGGTGCAGGAAGCAACCTCAGTAATGTAATGGCACTATAGGTGCCTCAACCTCAGCTGCGCACATAAAATCCCCGGGTGCTCCAGGCGTTAATGGAATGTACAATGGTACATGATCCTCTAGCTCCATGGGATCAGGTACATACTCTGATGGACGTAGTGCCTGCTCCAACAACTGTCGGACAGCCTCCTAGTAAGGATCCTCAGACGGGATACTCCAAGATCGTGCCTTAGAGTGGACGGAAGTATAAGTAACCGTGGAATCAGACGACATAATTGCTGTAACAAGCAAAAATAACTTATATAACTATATTATATAAGACTGGTATGGTATATACGTAGTATAATATAAACACGTATATCAATTATGAATGCATCTAGTATAACCAACTAATGCAACAACTAGTGTATGTATGAATGTATGCACGTATGTATGCCCCATGCAAACCCCTTTGTGTGTATGCAATGTTTGAAAACGGTTATAGTCTAGCAAAAATATTTGACCTGGTTCTCTATAACCTTGGCTCTTGATACCAATCTGTAACACCCCCAAATTGGGTCGCAACGAAATAAGGGTCTGGGGCGTGTTACTTCATAGATCAATAACACAAATAGTATAAAGAACAACCAAAAAGTCGTTTAAAACCGATACATTGGATTTAACAAAGTATTTGTTACATAAGCCCGAAGCTTCACTTGTTCAAAATACAAAGATTTCTAGCCCATAACAGATATACAAAATGTAATGTGATAAAATCTTTAATGCATGATATCCAAATCAAAACCACCAATGTATCCCTTGCACCTCGTGCTTATTGACCTCCTGAAAAACATTGCTTTAAAACGTCAACAATAATGTTGGTGAATTCATAGGTTTGATAAATCGTATATTGTAGGACCACAAGATTTCCCAAGTGTATGATAATGCAACAGATGCAGACATCATATAAATGTAATTACGTTGCCCTAAGCTCAGACACGTATGCACGACGTAAATGAAGTACCATAAAATGGGCGTACATTCCCGTGATGATGTCTAACACCGCACATCCATATTCGACATGGTATACATTCGTTTGCCCAGTGATAGCTAATCACCCAAACAGGGATGTCAATCCCAATAGATCTCTTTCATAAACTTCGCAGAGCTCACATCCGAGTAACTGACAGTTCATGATAATGGGCTCAACTAGGGTTATCGCTACTTAGGCAACACGTAATCATAATATAAAACTTATCCACTTGTGTCCAATTATAAAACAGTGCATGTTTCTCACCCCAAAAACTTATAAAACAAATCATGTAAAACGTGGGCTATGAACTCACCTTGAGTGAGCGAATATCAAGTATATCACAGAAAATGCGTCACGGTAATGATCGAGTGCAACCTAATCCAATATAGTCCGTGATAAGAACAAATCACATTGGGGGTTAACTACTACTCTATGTATAGATTCATAATAGCTATTCACCATCTAATTGTTTAGTAAAACGATATTTATAAAGTTAAAACGTTTATAAATATACCTTTTAAAAAATGACATAAACTTCACGTTTCAATCGTTTCTTTCTTTTCCTTGCGTTCTCTTATTCCACGGCTTTCGTATTAAGACGAGTTATCAAAATTTGACGTTTTCATATTTTTAGTCCTCTGATGAACAGTGATTTTTACTGTTCATAATGAAATATACCGTTATAAACTTATTTTTTATAATTTTAAATTAACGTAAAACCGTAATGTCGTATTTTATTTCGTTAATAGCTCCGTTTTAACCCGATTCTTTGCGAGTACATACTTCGTATATTGAAAGTTTCTGTCAATTTATTGTTGTGTTTCCAAATATATGATTTCTGTCATGAAAAATAAATTTTTAACGTTCACTTAAAAGTTTATAAAATTACTTTTATAAACTTTAAATTATCGTAAATGCCTATTTTATTCGTTTAAGCTCCGTTTTTAGTAATTCTTTTCGAGCACGATCTTGGAATTGAAAGTTCTATTTGTTTTATGAGGTTTACAAAAACAATGTCATGAGATGACCAGTAAATATATAAAATAGTTTATAAAAGTATTTTTTATACATTTTTTAAGTATAAAAACTCGCGTAATTCATAAGTCTTCGTTTTTAATCAAAAATTTACGTTTCTTTTGTTTTGGATCCTAAAATATGTGTGATTTAATAAAAATACCAAACCTTCTGTTTGTAGAATTTTTATAACAAGTTTTTATAAAAATTCTTTTATAACTCTGTTTATTAACGTAAACGTATATTTGCCGTATCTTTTTCGTTATAAGTCGGTTTTTCGAGTTCTTTACATATTTGGAATTGTCATAAGGTATACTATATTTATAGAACATAATAGGGATGTCATCATACACGAACCAAAATAGCCCCTTTTGAACTCATTATGTATACTTAGTTATAACTTGTTTTATATACCTTTTTAACCTAATAAAATACCACAAGTTATCCAAAACATTAATATATACTATGTTATATATATAATAGTGTTCATAGGTCCATAATTTGTCCAAAAATGTCCAAGAAATCACAAGATCCATTTGTGTACACACTTATTTATATAAGAACTTTCATAAGTATACTTTAACTACTAGTTTATACATGAACTTTTTATACTTTAACAAACATGATACCATACTTATAATGCCATTATATCATGATATTATCAATTACATAGCATATGTAAAAGTGTTAAAAATCATAATCACAAGTAGAAACTCATTTCACATGTTCAAGAGTATCCTAAATGGTGATTTTACTATATAGAACATATATACACATAAAATAATAAATGTAAAGTGATTAGAGTTTTTAGATAACCTTATGATGATGTATGATGATAACCAACACAATCTAAACCCTTGTAAGATGAAAAAACCAAAGCATTACAAGCTTAGAAAACCCTAAATCCAATAGAAACTCTAATCTTGCTTTTCTTGCTTCAATACTTGTAAACCTTTAACCAACCCTTGCAAACAACTTAAGACATCTTAGATATGATGTAGGTATGTGTGTATGGTCTTGTAAAATCAAACTATGAATTATATAAAAGGGGTGTTTGATGCTGTGGGTTTTGAAGAGCAAAAGGGAGAAAAGTTGATTTTTTTCTTAAGTGTTTAAAGAGTGTATGATATATTTCTTACTACTTGCAAGACTTATAAGTGTAAAGGACTAGTCAAATGTGGCATAGTAAGTCCTAGATAAGATGAGTAAATCTAGGGAAGTCTTTGGTCAAGGTAAGGTCCTTTCTTGTAGAAGTCTTTAGGTTTTATTAGTTGGTGAAGTACATAGCAAGTTGCAAGATTTTTGTGATATTTCTTGTATCTATCGCTCCAAATCTGGCCATATGTGGATATATATGATGTTAATTTGTAAATTTTAGGTATTCGGTATAATCGTGGGTATTTGTTGAAGCGTAGAAAAGTTTTGGTGGTTTCGAGTATGCCTAAACGTATTTTATTGCGAAACGTAAACACTTTATGCAACCAATAAAAATAAAATGAACAAAGTTAATAATTATCATCAAAATAATAACTTAACACTTGCTTGATGTAAACATTTAATTGTTTGATGCCCGTTTACATTGAACGATAATTTTTAGCTTACGCGATTTAACTTAACGTTTACGATTTAAAGCAAACGCGTACAATACTAAAAATACATAGTGAATTTATTGACGACGTTAATGACCCTAAAACACGAGGTGTTATAGTCTCCCCCTGTTAAGTGAGCCTTGTCCTCAATGCTTAAGACGCGGCACTTGACGACGGTGCGGTCTTTGTTAAGAGGTGTGGATATTTCTTCCTATATTGATCTTCGCCTTCCCATGTGAACTTAGGACCTCTCTTTTGTCGTTTAAACCGTTTAACTTTGATTATTGGAATGCGGCTTCGCTTAAACCGTTTAACTTCATGATCTATGATTTCGACTGGTTCCTTGATGAATTGAAGCTTGTCATCAAAGTGTAGTCCATCCAACAGAACGGCTAATGGTTCGTCGGCATAACACTTTTTCAAGTTGGATACATGGAATATATTGTGAAGTCTGCTCAGCTCTTGCGGAAGCTCAAGCTTGTATGCAATGGATCCAACCTTTTCCAACACCTTGAATGGTCCAACGTAGCTAGGGTTCAACTTCCCCCGTTTTCTAAAACGTACGACCCCTTTCCAAGGAGAAACTTTAAGCATAACTTTATCCCCGACTTGGAATTCCATCGGTTTATGCTTTAAATCCGCGTAACTCTTTTGTCGATCACGAGCAACTTGCATTCTCTGCTTGATTTGAACGTCTTCTCAGTTTTTTCTGGCACTATTTCTGGTCAGGAGTTGTATTCTCCAACCTCGGTCCAACCAAAATGGTTTAAATCATTGTGATCGAAAGTTCGACCGTAAAGTGCCTTCATATGGTGCGGGCCTTGATGCTAGCTTGATAGTATTGTTATATTAGAACTGACTAAACGGCAAATGGTTAAACCCCAACCCGTTCCAAGTCGATTGCACAAGCACGCAACAATATCTCGAGAGTTTGATTAGTCCTCTCGCTCTTGTTCGTTCTTGTTTGTGGATGGTACGCAGTACTCATATCCAGACTAGTACCTAAAGCATTCTGAAGTGACCTCCAGAAATTTGATGCGAACCTAGGGTCACGATCACAAATAATCGAGAGAGGTATTCCATGCCTCGTGACCACCTCCTTTAGGTACATTCTTGCAAGTTTATCCATCGGATCAGTCTCTCTCATCGGTACAAAGATTGCGGACTTAGTGAGTCGGTCAACAATCACCCAAATAGTGTCGTAGCCTTGTGACGACTTAGGAAGCTTCATGACAAAATCCATAGTGATGTTGTCCCACTTCCATTGAGGTATATCGGGTTGTACCAACAATCCTGATGGCCTTTGATGTTCTGCCTTGACCTTGGCACAAGTCAAACATTTGCTAACATAGGTGGCGATGTTTGCCTTCATATTGGGCCACCAATATAGCTTTTTCATGTCTTGGTACATCTTTTCAGAACCCGGATGGATAGAATACTTTGACTTGTGGGACTCGTGCATGATCACAGTCCTCAAATCACCATAGCATGGTAACCAACTCCTGCCATTGAAGCATAGAGTTCCATCCGCACGGGGTTCCAACTTTTCCGTTCTAAATTTCTCCGGATCTTTAGAATTTTCAAGTAACATACCTCCAACATCTTCGTTCTTGATGTTCTCTGGTTTTCGTGCTTCAGTTTGAGCATCCAGAATTTGTTTGGGGAGATTCAAACCTATAGTCATGACTAAGGCTCTCGACCTTAATGGAGCTCTCGTTCCTTCCCGCTTATGGCGTGAAGCGACAACATCTGATTTCCCTTTAGGTGTTCGAATCTCGCAATCGTAATCACTAAGCAATTCTAACCAACGACGCTGCACTCGATATTCAGCTCCTTTTGATTAGAATGTGTTGTAGATCTCTTGTGATTCGGGAACACCGTAATCTTGGTTTTCATATAAATAGTGAATCCAGAGTTTTTGAGAAAAACACTACCGCTTCATGTTCAATCTTGAGTCGTATAGTTCTTCTCATGATATTTTCATGTTGTGTGATGCATAACGCAATCACCTTCTCTCTTTTGCGATCTAACACATCGCGCCCACAACTTTGATCGAAGCATAACGTATATGATAAAATCTTCGCTTCTTTCTGGTAAAGCCAGAATTGGTGCACTACCCAACTTCTGCTTCAACAATTGGAACGCTGTTTCTTGTTTATCACCCCACTCAAACTTGACCTTCTTTTGAGTGAGCTTGGTCATTGGTTTGGCAATCTTCAAAAATCCTTTAATGATTTTTCAGTGATAACCAGCAAGACCTAACAATTAACGAATCTCTGTCGATGTCTTAGGAGATGCCCAATATTTTATGGATTCGATCTTGGTGGGTTCACTTGAATTGAATGCCTTGACTACAAAATCACTGTGACGAGGACTGTACTTTGGAATTCAAGAGGTCACACGTAGGAAAATTTGGCATACAATTCCTCCTTCTTAAGAAATTCTAGAATTGCCTTAAGATGTTCTTCGTGTTCCTTCTTGTTCTTTGAAAATAAATAAATATCGTTATTAAAGGCGATCACAATCTTATCCAAAGTATGGCTTTTGCACAATGCTGTATTTTTGAGATCCTAAAATATCGCGGTGCGTTCGTCAAAATCCTGACTCATACCGAGTTTTCTGAATGACGTTTCAGGAATAATCTCCTTCCAGTACTCAAAGCTGGTGTTGACCTGATCAACGATATTTCGTAGGAATTACATTGGATCCTTGTAGTTCGATCAAAAAATTTCGTCGATCCTTGGGAGATGTGGATAACGATTCTTCATCGTTAGCTTAGTTTAATTCCACGATATGTTGATTTTTTCTCTATGTTTTTGTTACTGTGTGTTTTTGATTGTTTTTATTATTTTATTTGTAGTTTGTTTTGTTTTCTCATTATTTTCTATGTTACATGTCCAAAAATGATCCATCCTTCTACTTGACAAACAAGACCGGAGCCCCTCGAGGTGAGGAACTGGGTCTTATAAAGCCCTTGTAGGATAGTTCTTTCAGTTGCTCTGACAACTCTTTCCTTTCGGAAGGCGCCAATCGATAATGTGCCCGTGCTACAGGTGCGGCACCAGGTATCTAATCGATTTGAAATTCCACTTGTCGAGTCAGAGGGAGACCCGACAAGTCCTCTAGGAATACTTCAGGAAAATCTTGAACTATCAGTACATCCTCAAGTCGTTTTCTTCAACTTGTCTTCAGTCTCTATTGTAGTAACATGTGCCAAAAAGGCCTGGCATCCTTTTAGCATGTGCTTCTGTGCTTTAGTGCACAAGATGATGTTCAGTCGGGACTAGTTTGCGCGGTTGCTTCCGTTACTACGAATAATCAACGTTTCATGTTCTGAATGGATCACGAAACGATCTTTTCGTCACAAAAAATGATGGCTGTATTCTCGCCAACCAATCCATACTATTATGCGTTGAATCTGCCAAAATTCTATGGGCATTGGTCGATGGTGAAAGGGTGATTTAGTAAATTCTTTAATGGCGAGCAAATTCGATAGCGAATTATCCTAGGGCGACCAGTGATGTGTCTCAGCCTGTCGGTTTAGGATTTGGCATAAGATGATGTTGACTTTATAGTAAGATGGAGTGAAGGTCTGCTTAGTTATTATGGTTACTAATTCGATTTCTTGGAGTAAACACGTTTTATGAATACGCACACAGAACATGATATAAGTAGGAAATTGTTTTCTTGACAAGAAGTTTTTAGAGTGACTACTCTCAGCATGGCATGGTACTTTCCTGAATTATACATAGTTGATCAGGCCATGTATAATTGAGGACTAACGATGCATTGCTCATTTTTGTCAAAATAGCGTTATGATTTCATGATATTCGTGAGAGTAGTTTGCAAGAGTAAATAAGGAATCTAAGTTAATATTGATGAAATTTTTATAATACGATAATTTGATAGATAATTTAAAGTCATTCGTACAACGGAAATTTAAGAGAAACACAACGAGAACTCCTAAGGAGATAAGTTTAAGATTAGTTCAATTAGGGTTTACTAAGCAAAGCGAGACAACTTTCTCTTTTAAGCTTCGATCTCATCCTCAATGTTGTTAATGTCTTGTTTGGTTTCTTTCTCCCCAAGGCACGTGCACCATCCAACGCGCTTCCATACTTCCAGCTTGGTTTCCATGGTTTTGATTCTTCAGCTCCGGGCAATCCCTCTTGTAGTGTCCTAGACCTCCACACTCATAACAGGTGAGAGTTCGTTGATACTTAGCAGCCTCATGTGTTTTACAATTTCGGGCTAGATGGCCAATCTTCTTGCATATGTTGCACTTGGGTGCACACTGACCCTTATGATGGTAATTGCACTTGGTGCACAGTGGTAAGGTTCCAGCATACCTTTTCTTCCAATTCCCGTACTTTACAATGCACGGTCCATTATGGTGACATTTGCACTTGTTGCATAGAGGTAGGGACCCAACATATTTCTTGTTGTTTTGCGCCAGAACAACGTTGTAGCCCAAACTACCTTATTGCCCTTAGTGTTGTTGGTTAGAGCTTTCCATTGGGGTCACTTTTCCACTTCACCTTTTGGTGCATGCATCCTTGCTACTTTGGTTTTTCTTGCTGTTTGGTTTGGTTTATTGAATTCGTAAATAGCATCGCCGCGATAGCAGTAGCCACTAGCTTGGGTACAATCTGCTCAATTTCCTCGGACACTCATTCCCTTGATTAACAGTTGCATTGTTCTTTAAAGCACAAGAAATTATAATACGGTAGATTTCATACAATATAACGTGACATGATCATAAATGAAACAATAAATAAAATGGGATCACATCACACAGTGAAATATAAAACCAACACGAGATCGACATGACATAATATATCCATTCCATATATAATCTGGAAACATACATGATCTGTTTGGTACAAAATGATTCCCTACTGCTAGGTTACAAGATGAAAATAAACCAAAAGCCCTACTAGCCGGGAGTTACCCCGTAATAGTTAGTAGGCTATACATGATAGCTAAACAGAAACAAAAGATCAATATAGTCTGCTAGCTGGGAGTAACCCATAAAAACTTAGCAGGCTATATAGTATAGCTACAATATGATAGAAAGGTATAGTTTTAGGTTTTCCTTTGTAAAGGGAGTAGTGTAGTTTTTAGTGTAACTTTATTTTTAAATGTCATTATTTATGTTTTCTTGTTTTTAAATTGTTGTCTTTCAATTTTCAAGTTTTGTACTCTTTAAATTATTAATGAAATTTCAGTCCTGTTTTTAGTATTGTTTTTAGCTTATAATCAAAATTCAGCTTATTGTCTTTATTTAAACAGCATTGTACTTCTCTTAAGTGTTAATGAAAGTTCTGTCAAAGCAAATGGAGCATGGTAAATTCAGGATGGCCATGGTTTTAGAGCTTCAAGGGAAGCAATAGGTTGTTTATGGGTGTTCAAATTCAGTCAAGAAGCTAAAGGAACTTGTAAGTTCCTAAATTTCATTTTCTTGGATTACTATAGCATTGCTTGTTTGTTGCTTATTCTGCTTATTGTCCTTTATTGGTTTCTTTCCTATACCTATTTAAGTTATCATTTGCCTTTTGTATTCAGCTTGTTGTTTTATTCATCTTAGTTTTTTAGTTTCTAATAATTCTGTCTTAATATAGCTTGTTACTGTTTAATTCATAATCCTGCTCTTAAGAGCTTATTTCTTGTTGTTAGATGCTTATTGGTTCTTCATTAGTCTTGTGTCATGTCTGTCTTCTCATAAGTTGGCTTAAATCAGCTTGCCTTTGTTAAAAATTGCATATTCTGTCCTTAAAGAAGTGTTTGGGTCAAGACTGAAAATGGGTCAAAATGGTTATTAAACTGGTAATGGTCATCAATCCAACTTTGCCTAGCTCTTTTAAGTAGATTTAATCAGGTTTTTATAAGCTTCTTAAGTTAAAAATTAGTTTTAAGTTATTTTCTATATGTTCCTTTAAATCTGTGTTTTTTTTTAGTTTTCAGAATTATTTGTATTTGTGTTTTGCTTAAAAGTCTGTTTAAAGGTTTTTGATCTTACTCATGTTGAGTCTGATGCAGTAGGATATAAGAAGTTTAAGTGTGCATTGTCCCTTTTGTTTTAAGTCATATCTGTCAAAGTCTATTTTAAGTCATAAAAAGTTCAATTTTTCAAACTTAATTTAGATTACCCAAAGTTGTTTTTAGAGTTTGATCTTAAGAGTATAAGCTCTTTGGTTGACAATCTTAATCTGTCAAGGCTTATTTTGTATTTTAACTTACATTTACTAGCTTATTTTTAGGTCTGCAATAAGCACTTTGTCTTTTAGAGAAAACCAAATCAGTAGCTACTGAGTAAGAGTGGCACTTTTCCTTTGCCTTTTTCTTAGCTTATCTAGATTTCAAATTGCTTTTTAAATGTTGATTATTGTAGCTTATTGTTCAAGCTTTCCAGGGGTATAAGTTACATACCCATAAGGATCCATTTCAATGCTTAAAAATAAGTTCAAAAGTGCCCCCTTAGGCTGTTTAAGTATCAGTTTTAGCTTATTTACTTTTTAGGAATTTAAGGCTTATGGCTTATTTAGATTAGCTTATTTAGGTTCCTAGTTGCTTATTAGGGATAATACTTAATCAGTTTTAGCTTATTAAGCTTTTAGGAAGCTTATTTAGTTTAAATAATTGCAAGTCAGTTAGTAGTTATTAAGTGTTTAGTCTTTTAATTGTTTTAGCTTATTTTATTGATTTCTTTGCTTATTTCTGTGTATATTTGCTTATTAGATGTAGCTTATCATATGTTTAGCTTATTTGCTTTCTGTGTTGCTTATTAAGTCCAAAAAAGGCTTAATAGTTTAGCTTGTTGTCATTAAGTTAAAATAAGCAAACTGTCATCTTTAAGCTCATTTTCTGAGCTTATTATAGCTTTTCAAAAATAATCTCAAGTTTTAAAGTTGTTAGTTTTCAGCTTATTTATAACTTTGTTTTTAAAGTTTTTCAAAAAGAAAAAAAAGGGAGTAGGGAAGTCAGGGGTGAGCAAGGCTCGAACCCCTGACCTCTACCCACTCAACCTTTATAGCACCTCACACACGCACACACAAACCATCTGCCCTAGGGTCTTTTTCAGTTTTAGTTTGCATTATTATTTATTTATATGCACTTTCCAGTTTTAGCTTATTTAGCTTATTTGCTTTTTAACTGCTTATTTGATCAGCACTTTTTCAATTTCTTATTTTTCCTGTAATCTTCATAAGCTAAAGTATTTTTCTAGATTTTTATCATTTAGTTTACTATTTTTAATAATTTAATTTCATTAAAACAGTAATTAATTCATAAAAAATAAAATAAAAGTCAAAAAAATATAATTCTTTTTTTCAAAATTTTCTTTTATCATGTAGGACCTAGGAAAAATAAATTTGCATTCGTAGGGTTAAAATTTTACAATTTGGTTTTTTAAAGAACGGGATTGAATCCCGTTTACGTTTTTCGTATTTTTAAGCTTAAATCACTTTGTTTTTGGTCTAGTTTTCTTTGTTCTTACATTTGAGTCACTTAGGGCTTATTAAAAGTTAAAAAATCATTTTAGGTTTAAATTTTGATAATTTAGGTTTTAAGTCGCGTTCGTTTTTAATTCCCGTTAACGTTTTTAGCCCGTATCTTTAATTGCCTTTATTGTTTGCTTTCTTTTAGTTATTTTTTTTGCACTTTATTAGTAGAAATAGATTTCAAATCAAATCTTTGATCATTCAAGCATTGTTCACAAACCAAAACTCGACTTTTAAATTCGCGGCCTCGTTGGGACATAACGACCCGGGTCCGGTTTTAAACTTTGTGGATAACGAAGCGAGAAACCGATACTTCCGGATATACATATTTTTATTTGTGAATTTAAACTTATTGCTTTTTGGATTTTAAAAGTGGTTTGTTTATTTTCCATTTGCTACGATGATGACGATGTCGGGGAGGCCGTGAGACGATTATCGAGTTGAAGTTTGTTGTGCTTTGAAGATCCTTCCTTGTGAAGTTATTTTCTTTATAAAAATATAAAAAAATACAAAAATATTTTTCATTTTCTTTTATTATATTTATAAAATTAAAACAAGAAAAACCAAAAAAATATAAAAACATTGTCTTAAATAAGAATAAAATGCATCATCAAATCAATACTCTCAACTTTGAGTATTTCCATTAATAAGTTCCCGAATCAAAGATTTAAAACTTGCCTTTTGTGTCACTTGCGAGGTACGGCTCACCTTTAATCGATTAACAAACTATAAGAGGGGTAAAAGGAGGGTTGTTCCGAGGAACTACGACCCGAAAAGAGAAGGATTTTAATAGCTTTGTGCTTTCCCGCTCCTCCGCTCCTTTGTGCTTTTTACCGTGAAACAAGTTGATTATTGGTTTAAGTTATTCAATCTCGTTTTGACCGTTAATAAAATCTGATGTTTAAAAAACTCGAAAATCCAAAAATAATCTCCTTTAACCTCTTTGTCATTTAATTCTTCTTCTTAACCCTCTATATTGTTTAATTTTTATGGCGTTCTTTCGAAATCGTTTAAATCCCCTTTACACGATTAAAGAATGCTCGTCTTGTGGAGCTTTGTACACTACAGACTATTGTTGTTCTAAAGGGGGTCACGTAGACAAGATCGTTCGTGATCCTAATAAAACCCCCGACTCGTCTCAACGACCCCCTCAGAATTGTGCAAGGTGTGGAAACCCGGTTGATGGTCCATATTGTCAAGGAAGTGCTCTTTTTACGAAAGAAATTTAAGGAAGATTTGTGTACATTTTTGTGTTAGAAATGGAATTTTCTAAGGACCTTCAAGGATACTTCCGAGTCATCCAATGATAATACCAACGTTGTTAATGCTCCTCAAGAGCCATTCGTTAGGCAACAGGACCCGTGTGATAAATTCCTCGATAAGTCCTTCCTCCCCATTATATGACCACAATTGTTTGTTGAGTGTGGTGATTCGTTAGACGATATCTTTTGTCAACAATGTACTTACAAGTCTTGTGGGAAAAGTGCTCATTATGGTTATAATTGTCCAACCGCAATAATTTCCGATTATCTCAAATCCGGGAACCATGCCAACATCAAACCATTGATGAGCTCCCAAAACAAAACTTTGCCAACGTTTCGCGATCCGACATGCTATTCTGAGATGGAATCATTCATTATGATTACACTCCTAATTTTGTCAATGATTCTCCTAACGTTTTTAACCACCTCCACAACCCCAATACGTGCCATACTCTTGTGAGTTATGTGGGAACGATGCCCATATGGTACGATGTCCCTAAGTCCACGTTTTGTCTACATTAAGGACCCCGTTGTTGCATCAACTTTAATTATTTTCCATAAACTTTACCGAGTTTTCCACAACAATATCCTTGTTGTGAAGATTGTGGTCAAAGTCAACCGATGAATTATTACGAACCTAATCGGTGTTATTATTCTAATTATTTCGGTTTTGACCAATTTCAACCCCCGCAATATACCATCAATCATCCAGTCTTCAATGCTCAAAATGAGCTTCTCAATTCTCAAAATAAGCTTATAGAGCAAATGACATCCCTAAGTGATATGGTTGGTCAATATATGCAAAAGAAGGAAGAAGATAAGCGAATTACGGAAGATCAAGCGACTAAAGATCGATATTGGAAGATTCCCATTTGCTACGATGATGACGATGACGAGGAAAGTTCTATTCCCTTGAAAGATATTATTATTTCTGGACTTCCTCCGTGTGTTGCAATCACACCCGTTTTATTAACCGAGGAGCCCGTTGACTCTCTCATAATGGAGGATGAGCATCTTGACACTATTCCGGAAACGGGAATTCAGGACGAAGTAATTAATGTCTTAGTGTTGAGTCCTTGTCTAATCCCAAGTGAGTCCGAGGGTATTCCTGACAATACGTTGTGATGTGCCTTCGTGATAATTCTCCGCCTCTTGACATTTCAAAAGATCAATTTGAGGGTTTCTCCGATTCTAACGATGATTCTACTTCGATTGATGATGATTCTTTCTGGTGACGAATCAATTATGTTGAGGGCCCGGGGGGGGGGGGGAGGGGGGGGGGGTGACATCACCTCCCGGAATATTGAGCACGTCAGCTTTAGAGGAGGTGAAGGATATTCACATCGGAGATGGAGAGATTGAGGTCGATAGTCTTCGATTTTCTTCTCGATGAGTTCGCCGGTGAACTCACTCGTCTCCAATCAATTCCACCGGGAATTGATAATATCAACCTTGATCCGGAGGGTGATATTTTGTTTTTGGAGAGTTTGCTTTACGATAACTCTTCTCCCCGACCACCGGAAGCTTTTCAAGACAATTCTAATACTATCATCGAGTCTCTTCCCATATTTCCTATCCCCGTTGAGGATAGTGACTCTCTTAGGGAAGAGATCGATATATTTTCCGGTCCGGATGACTCAATACCACCGGGTATTGAGAGTGATGATTTCGACTCGGAAGATGACAATAATTCTACTTCCCTTCCCGAGTTCGATTCATTTCATGTTGATTATCCCGATTCGGGAGATTCAACCATTAATGTGGTGGAAGACATCCCCGTGGATGTGCCTAATATTTTGCCCACCCATCCCGCCCTTCTTATGGATTTTGACTTCATTCCTTCTCATAATGATCTCGGATCCGATCTTGATGTTTCTTCTCCTTCCGGAGATAGAAACAAGATTTACGATCCGGGGATATGCATTGAAGTCGAATCCACGAGATTTCTTGCTCTTTTTTCCCTTGTGATTGATGCTTTACTTCCATTTTCATCCGAAAATGAAGACAAAGTTGTCAATCACGGTGTTCTTGCTTATAAGGAGAAATCTCCTCTTTCTTCATCACATCGGGGCTTGAAAGCTTTCCAACTTTCTCTTGAAAGCCCGATGATGATTCATGGAGACAACACTCCTAATTTAGGTGTTCGTCATCCACATTTCTATCCCCCTTGACAAGCTCAAGTATGGGGGATCGGGTCAATCTAAGTGACCTAAAACAAGCGCTTCGTGGGTGGCAACCCATGCTTATCCTAGCATAATCGTAGTAGTAGTATGGTAGTCTAATAGTAATGAATAAGTGTTTTGTTGTTGTGAGAGGGCTCGCCTCTTTCCTTTTCCGTGTTTTGTGTTTTGTGTTGTAATATCCAGGATGTCCCATATTTTTGAAGCCTCTCGTGCTCGCGGTTTTGTCCTTCGATCACAAGAACTTCAAATCCTCAGCTTCATTTGGGAAATGCAATATCCAAATCTAATCGACTAACGTTTATCTTTAAGCATACTTAATAAACGGCTTAGAGTGACGTAGAGACCCTTCTTAAAACATTGAGGACAATGTTTAATTCTAGTATGGGGGGATCTATCGATTTGATTGTGCTTGCAGTCGTTGTTTTTACGTAATCCCGTTTTTACCACCAAAATTTCAAAAAAATGAAAAAATTTAAAAATTTCAAAAATAAAATAAGTGTTTTGTCACAATTTTGACTTTCCTGCTGGGTAGAATAAGAATAAATTTTGACTCGATCGAGCGTGTTGAGCTCTAGCTTGTTCCTTAACTTTTAGACTAAGCATTCGCGAAAATTTGCGAAGAACAAAAAATAATAAAGTTAAGTATGAGTTAGATGCTAAACAAGGATTATTTGGAAATCTTAAGAGCTCGTATGTGTAATTTGTGGCTTTTTCTCCCATAAGCTCCTAACCGGACTAATAATACGTGCTATTTTTAAAAATTAAACTTAAATCAACAATTTTTGAGATGTAGTCAATAATATTTGAGTCTTAGTTCAAATTTATACTTAAATTTTCCAAAAAGAAATTTTCTCTATATATCGTGGTAATATAAAGTGTAAAAAAATGAAAAAATGAAAAAAAAAATGAAAAAAAATGATAATGAAAAATGAAAAAAGAATGATAATAATTATAAACTGTGGGCTGATAAAAGTTTGCTGCATCTTGCCGGCTCACAACCGATGTTGCAGCCTTCTAAAGAAAGCCCATAGTAAGAATAATAATCCGAGACCGATAAAAGTTTGTTGCATCTTGCCGGCTCACAACCGATGTTGCAGCCTTCTAAAAGGTCGAGGATTTCCTTAAGAATGAATAATTATATTAAGTGTAGTAAATGTGAGTTAATAAATATAGGGAAAATCTCTTTTTCTTAAATTTAAATATGCTTTTGAACTAAGACTATTTTATTTTAAGTTTTTCTAAATAAGCTATGTATATACGGGAAACCTAAGAGTTTTTGAAACCAAAGGTCCGTGAGTCCCGATACTAGTCTCTGTGGGGTGTCAAAAGCCTGGTCACTTAGCCGCAAGGTTGGGATGTGCCGAGACGAAAGTCGCTACATGGGATGATCTCGCCTTCAAACTCATTATTCTCTCTCTTCTCGGGTTGAGACGTGGAAGCATAAAAAGTTTGCAAACATTGATCCATGATTGAAATTCGAAATGGCAACAGTTCCACCTCTAATATATAAAAATGTCCGCGAGTTAAAAGTTCCAAGTAATAAATATGAGTACGTGTTAGCATTTAACTTATACTTAGAACGGTGATTTTCGTGTTAAAAGCTTGGTTTGGAATAGTGGAAAAGTCGGAACGATGATTTTATCCTTTTTGGGGAAATGGGGGGGGGGGGGGGGGGGGGGGGGGGGGGGGGGGGGGGGGGGGTTTTTTAGGATTGAAATGTTTCTTCTTCTATGATCCCTAAAAGTTATAAAAATAACGAAAGTCAAATATGTTAGTTAGTTGCTAAGAAAAAGAAAAAAAAGGAAAAATACAAAAATATTAGTGGTAGTTAGTGTATATATTTAAAAATGGTAAAAACGGGGATTTTCAAAGCTATTGATTCTTTATTTCCCCTTGACGAACACTTAGCTACTTTTCGAGGTTATTAGTCGAGGGGGATTAAGAGTCTTAGTTTTCTAAGTGTTTACTTATAGCATTACGTGAGGACACGCAATAGTTTAGTATGGGGGATTTTGGTATGTGCTTAAATACACATACCTTTGACCTTTAAAACCGGACTTAAATGACCAAAAACGTACCAAAAATACTTTGTATTTGTATGTTTTCACTTATATTGTGCAGGAAACGGATATCCGAGAAAAGGACGAAAAATCAAGCCAAAAACGACAAAACCGAGCACGGAATGGAAAAGCATGGAAAAGCCAAAGTCAAAAAGTCAAAGTCAACCAAGTCAAAGTCAACCCCGACAAAGTCAAAGGTCAAAGTCAAAGCCGAAACCGAAGAAATGTTAAATGGGCCCACCCGTACCCATCTAATGGGCCGGGTCAACCCATTTAAACATCATGAAGACCAAAAAGCCCAAATCCCTTTCTAAATACAAACAGGCCCAAATGTCTTAACTAGGCCCAAACACCACTTAACGAGCCTGTTATAAGGCTGTTAAGTCTGTTTCCCTGTTAGTCCCTCAAGGACTTTCCTTGCAACAACACCATACTACATGAGGGGCTCAACCTGCCAAGTCCTCAAAAACTCATATCACCACCAAGGACGTTCAATGTAAACAACTTATACACAATGAGGGGCTTATCCTGCCAAAACCCCCAAACCATTTTACCCTGTTAACTCAAAACAGAACCCTTTCCCGCCAATACCCTTGTCACTATTCATTGTCACTTTCACCCTCGTTTACTGTTCCCAACCAGCCAAAAACTTCACTCTCAGCCTCACCCCACCTCACTACACTCCAATTGCCACTTTGGCAATCCCTAACAACACCATTGGACAAGAATGATCAACGGCTGTGATTGATGGGATTGGGCTCCAAGAAAGATCAATGGCTTGGATGAATTTTGACTTCCTACTCACACAACAAACACAACAGTTGAAGCACTCAGTGAAGAAACACAAGAGACGACCAAGACTTAGTATAAATATAAGCATATGTAGCTTATTAGCTTTTGTCGAATTTTTGTTAAGTCCATCTTTTGTATTAACAAAGTTTGTATAAAATCCTTTTGGGTCACCTTTGTCATCTTTGGCAAGCCTCTTTAAGCTGTTTTTAACCTGTTTTTAAAAGCTTTCAAGTCTTAAAACCTGTTTTCAAGTTTTGTCTAAAAAGTCTTTGAAACTGTTGGTTTAAAAACAGTTTCTAAGTGCTTAATTGTTTTAGCTTTCAAATCAAGTTTGTAAGTGTTGTTTTGTGTCCTTTTAGAGTGTCTAATGCAGTAGGTTTATTGTCTTTTCTTTTACCTTTGTTTTATTCAAAATCTGTCAAGTTTTTGGTCAAGTGTCTTTAGTTTAAAAATAGTTTTTTCACTTTCAATTTTTAGTTACTTAAACTCGTTTTTAGCTTTTGAAAACTTGTGCACAAGCTCATTGGAGCTCAGTTTCCATCTGTTTTAACTTGGTTTTTACTTTGGAGCTTGTTTTCTTGCTTATTTTTAGGCCTGCTTATGCCAGTCTGTCTTTTAGAAAAAAATAGCAATCTTTGTGTCCTGCACTTTTCATAAGCTCTTTTAGTAGCTCATTTGTTTTTCAAAATGATTTTACTTTGCTGATTTTAGAAACCCATAAGCCAAACTTTTAAGTGGTATAAGCTGCATTCCCATAAGGATCCAATTTGGTGCTTAAAAATAAGCCCAAAAGTTCTTTGCTTAAATCTTTCAAAATCAGCCTAAAAACAGAGTTTCCAAATCTAAAGGGGTGTTTGGGTCAAGAGGTTAAAATGAGTCAAAACAGGTTTTAAACCTTTTGGGTCATTTGGACAACTTGCACAAGCTTTTTTAAGTTGTTTACAAGCTGTTTTCAAGAATTTTAAGGTCTCAAAGTTGTTTTAAGGTTTTTCCTACTTGATTTTCAAAACTGTGGTTCAAAACAGTTTCACAAAGTGCTTATTTGATTAAGGGTCTAAAACCAGTTTTCAAAACTTGCTTTAGTGTCCTTTTTAATGTCAATATGCATTGGTTTAGTGCCTTTTAGTTTTCTTTTATTCTTGTTAAAATCTGTCAAGTTTTCTTTGTTAGGTATCTTTTAGTTAAAAACTGCTTTTTCAAATTCAAATTTTAAGTACTTTTTAAATTGTTTTTGAGACTTGAATTTTTTTTGGTGATAAGCTCCTTTGGTGTTAAACTCCATCTGTTTTAACTTAGTGTTCATTTTGAAGCTTATTTGTTAGCTTATTTTTAGGCCTGCACATTGTCATTTGCTTTTTAAGAAAACCAAAAAATAGCCACTAGGTGTGACCAGCCCTTTTTCATAAGCTTTTTAGTGGCTTAGTTGTTTTTCAAACCTTAATTTCTTTGTTGTTTTAGAAAGCCTATAAGCTAAGCTTTTTAGTGGTATAAGCTGCATTCCCCTAAGGTTCCCTTTTGGGGCTTAAAATTAAGCCCAAAGGTTGTCCCCAAGGCTGTTTGTCTGCCTGTTTTAGCTACTTAGCTTATTTCCAATTTTTAGCTTATTAGTCTGTTCTTCTTTGCTTATTTTTGGTTGCTCTTGCTTATTAGGTATAGTTTAGCCCTAGCCTTAGCTTAATTTTCTTTTCCCTTTGCTTATTGTCCTTAAAAGCCTTAACAGTTTAGCTTATATATGTCTTAGTGTAAAAAAGCCCTTTCTGTCACTTTTTCAGCTTATTTTTAAGTTTTGTAAAAACTCACTTTTTTAAAGTTGTTTATTTTATAGTTTTATAAGGTTTGCAAAAAGAAAAGTTCAAAAAAGTTTAAATCGGGGGAAATTAGGAAGTTAATGGATGAGCAAGACTCGGAACCCTAACCTCAACAAACCTTACCGTTTTAAACACCACACACACAAACCCTCCTGCCCTTGGGTCTTTTTGTCAAGGTATTGCACAAATTAATTCTTTTTCCCTCATTTTAGACACAAATAGCCATAAGCAATTTTGCCTTTTTTTCCAAGCTTTATTCTATAAGTTGGGAACTCCATTTTATTTTTCTTAAAACCAGCATTGTTCAAGCTACTTTTCCCAATTTTTTCATATTTTTCTCGTATTGTTTAGTATTTTTTATCATTTAATTTCTTTAAAATCGTTTTTAATTCATAAAAATTTATTAAAAAGTCAAAAAAATATAATTTTTTTTTAGAAAATTGTCTTTTATCATTTAGAACTTAGGAAAATTAAATTTGCTTTCGTAAGGTTAATTTTGCAAAATTTGGTTTTTTAAAGAACGGGTTTCGAACCCCATTCTCGTTTTTAGGTTAAATTCATTTTTAGCTCTCGTTTTTAGGTTTTCTTTAATCGTTTTTGCATTTTAATTGTAGAAATTAGAAAACCAACTCCAAAAATCTTTAACCATTCAAACGCGCGATCACAAACGTTCTCGATTTTCAATTCGCACCTCGTTGGGAGAACGACCCGGGTAGATTTTTGAGGGATTTTGTTTTGGATAGAAACGAATCTTTTAAAAGCCTCTCGGAATACTTTACCGTTGATTTAGCCTTATTATTTATATATTTATTATATATTTATATAATTAAAAGGGTTGAGTTTAAAACTACATCAAAGTGCCGGTTTTGATCATCTGAGATAGAGATAGCAGATTTACATCTCATTTCTGGTAGTCGCTTTAGAAAGCTTTAGGTACTCGTCTGCATATGAGCACTGCATACCATCCACAAACCGACGGTCAGAGTAAGAGGACCATTCAAACACTAGAGGATATGTTACACGCTTGTGTGATAGACTTTGGAAATGGTTAGGATAGACATTTGCCTCTAGTAGAGTTCTCGTATAACAATAGTTATCACACGAGCATTAAGGCTGCACCGTTCGAGGCACTGTACGGTCGTATAACAACAGTTATCACACAAGCATTAACACTTGTCTGATGGGCTAAGGTTGGATACAGCTAACTCATTGGTCCAAAGATAGTTCATGAAACGACCGAGAAGATCATCCAAATCAAGAACCTAATTCAAGCCGCTCGTGATCGTCAAAAGAGTTACGCCGATGTGAGGCGTAAACCCCTATAGTTTCAAGTTGGAGATAAGGTCATGCTGAAAGTTTCACCATGAAAAGGGGTGATACGTTTCGGCAAACGGGGAAAGCTGAACCCATGATACATTGGACCTTTTAAGATTCTAGCTAAAGTTGGACCCGTTGCTTATAGACTCGAACTTCCACAACAACTAAGCAGGGTTCATAGCACATTCCATGTGTCAAATCTGAAGAAGTGTTTGTCAGACGAAACACTTGTCATTTCTTTGGATGAAATCCAAATCGACGACAAGGTGCATTTCATCGAGGAACCCGTTGAGATTATGGACCGGGAAGTCAAGCGATTAAAGCAAAGTCGCATTCCTAATGTCAAGGTACGATGGAATTCAAGAAGAGGCCCGAATTCATTTAGGAACGCGAAGATCAATTCTGGAAGAAATATCCGCACCTATGACAACCGGAAATTTCACAGGTTAATATTTTATTATTAACTTGCATTATTTTTACTTTTATATATACGTAGTCAATTTGACCTAAAACAGGGAAGTTATCTTGCGTATACTGAAAAACGTATTCGGATGCACTCTGACTTTGCACTAAGTATGGTATACTTATAATATACGTGTTACGGACATTCTAAAGTGTTACATAGGTCATGTACACTTACGTTTACAATTTTTACATTAAACGCGTACGTTTTGCATTTTTTGCGTTTCGTGCATGCATGTAACCTCATAAAATTACCACCTTTACATGTATTGACCATTCATACACCGCCTTCACCTCACGTGGCGTCATTCCGCCCTAAGAATGTGTATTGCTATTATCACCCATGTATAGATGACCCTAAGAAACATTATGGATTTAAATTGGGTTTACTAGGATCTCTAACTAAGAGTTTTGAAAATTCGGAGGTGATAGAAGATGATTTCTTAGAAGAAGAACTTTGTTTACCCATGGAACCAAAAGAGTTAGAAAAGGGTAGGATTAAAGAAACACATTATTTAGAGCATATAATTCAATAACCACTTTTTCAACATAAGGTTCTTTCTTACCACAATGGTGTGTACTGTTACTATTACCCACACTTGACCTTAAGTGTAAGAGAACCTCCCATTTTAACTGTTAAATAAGGGTAGAGTCAGGCTCGTGACTCGAGCAAAAACAAGCGTGTGGAAACTAGAAGGGGGAGTTGAATAGTTTACTGGTTAATTTGCGTTTTAAAATTTTGCTTCTAAAAATATTAGAATCGATTGTATGTTCGATCAATCAACAATATGAAACAACAATATATCTAACTACAAACACAAACAATATATATATGAAATGTGAATGAAAGAAAGAAGATAAGAGGTAGAACAATCAAACCACAACACCAAGATTTATAGTGGTTCAGATATGAAGCTCCTCTTTGCCCTACTTCACTCCCAAAGTATCCGACTAAAGATTTCACTATGTCAACAAGCTGACTTTAGGCGGAGAAAACCGTTTACACGTCGCTTAACTTATTTTCTGACACTAAGCTAAATGTTGAGTCCTAATCTTAGCTAGGATCAATCTACCACTTCACCAATGTATTTTAAGGACTAAAATACTAACCAACACACAATCAACACTATCGGATTTATACACTATCCGATTTTACACAATAACACAAGATCAGGAAAATAGAGGTTTGGATCTTAGAAGAAGATAGAAAAAAATCACTAATCTACAACACTTCGTTTCTTGGCGAATTCGGGTGTTCTTCTCTTGCACTTGATAGAAAAATAAAGAAGGAAGAAGATGAGAGTGGATCAGTTGAAAAAAGATTAAACTATGTTAGTGATCAAGAGATTTAGAGAGAGAAAGAAGATTTTAGTAAGAGAAAGATATTTGAAAAATCTGTGCAAAGAGGTCTAAAAATCTACAGAGAATAGTGTAGTATTTATAGCCAGGACTGGGA
>BQNB010044232.1:0-41506 GCA_026074375.1 Tanacetum coccineum | reverse complement strand
CTGTTGAGAAGGGAATGCAAGATGGGCTAGCTGCTGGAATTACTCATGGCAAGGAAGGTAGGGTCTTAACAGATGTTGCTGTGTATAATCCTTCCGTAGAAGCTGATTATTTTTCCGCTATGCAGCAACTTCAGAATGTGAACTTCTTCGTGCTTGCTGAGTTGAAGTTTAACAAAGATTCGAGTGTTGATACTTTAATGAATATTATTCTCCTAGAAGGCACTCTTCCTGAGAGGCTGAGTTTAAATGAATCGCAACCTCATGTTGACTAGCTAATGGTCCCTATTCATCATTCACCAGACCAAACTGTCATTGGCGCTACTGCTCTTTCCCTTGCCCTGGATGTTTCTAGTAGCCGTGTTCAAAGGATGAAGGATAATATTATGAATCATAGATCGGCTCTCCGTAACGTTTTTATTCCTTTAGCTGAGCCCTTATCTACTATGACTTTGGAAGGTACGGAAGGTACTTCCGGTACTGCTCCTGATACTATCACGGCCCTGTCTATGACTTTTGTTTCTGCAAGCTCTATTCTGCCCATTTCTACAGATGATTATAAGGTTGTTCATGCAGATGGTTAAGAATGCGTAGGTGCGGATGGTCAAGCTGTTGATGGGAATGCTGACCCTTTCCCAAATGTTGATGACGTGGAGCTGAATATCTCTTAGCAATTTGTTACGATGTCTAGGCTTGGTTGTATGTTACCTTTTTGTTATGGCTTCTTTTGTGTGAACAATTTTTCTAAGTGTTTTTATCCGTTACATACCGCGGCCATGTGTGACCTTTTTAAATGCTGTCAAATGTACTTGTAAAATTTTGATGATTTAGTGCTTGGTTATGACTTTGCTACCATTTTAATATTATGATATGTTTATTTCGATAGTCTTTGTTTGAATATTTTTAGGTTATTCTCCCTATAATAGGCTTGCAATACCTCTTATGTATACTTGAGTTAATTTTGAGGTTACTCACCCTTTTGTTATACGGAATAACATTGATTGGGTCTTGCCCTATTGCGTGCGCGTCTTAATCACATAAAAAGAATAACTTTGCAAAGTAAGGAATGAGGAATTTAAAGAAAGTTTGTGAAGGTAGCTAGGCTTCACTTTTATTGAAATTTTAGAATACATTACAATGCATAAATAAGGTAAATTGGAATGCATTACCCCTACTGCGGAGTCCGCATGGTGTTGCTTACATTTTGTGAACATAACACTTCTTGAGGTTGTTGATATTCCAAGTCAGCGGAAGTTGCTTTCCGTCACGGTCTCTTAACATGTATGTCCCCTTTCTAAGTGCTTCCGTTACCTCGTATGGTCCTTCCCACTTGGGCCCTAGCTTTCCAGTGTCTTCTGCCCAGCTTGCATCGTTGTTACGGTACACAAGGCCTCCTGGTTTGAAACTTGTATTTCGAACTTTTAAGTTATAGTACTTTTCCATTTTTGCTTTACTCTTAGCTTCGCGTATTGCTGCTTCCTCTCTCCTTTCTTCCAAGAGGTCAAGGTTGATTTCCAAAGCTTTATTGTTCTGTACCAGGTCCACTTCTGCTGTTCTGAGTGTAGGCATGCCAATCTCTGCCGGGATGACAGCATCCGTTCCGTATGTTAATGAGAACGGAGTATCTCTATTGCTAGATTTTATCATTGTACGGTGTGCCCATAGAACATGAGGGAGCTCTTCCGTCCAGTTCTTGCTTCTTGCATCCAACCTTGCTTTTATTCCTTCTCCTAAGCTACGATTTGCTCTTTCTAAGAGGCCGTTAGTTTGTGGGTGTTTAACAGAAGTAAAGTGTTGGCGGATGCATAATTTTTCGCACCAATCTTTGAATGGATTGTCTCGGAACTGTTTTCCGTTTTCTGAGATAATCTCTCTGGGAAGTCCAAATCTTCAGATAATGTTATCCCACACAAAATTTTTGACTTGGTTTCCTGTGATGGTTGCAACTGGTTTTGCATCGATCCACTTTATGAAGTAATCCATAGCCACTATCAAGAATTTGACTTTCCCTGGTCCTTCCGAAAAAGGTCTAGCTATGTCAATTCCCCATTTGTAGAACGGCCATGGAGATGTGATTGGAGTTAGCTTTTGCTGTGGATTCCTTGGAACGGGCTTATGAACTTGCCAGTCTTGGCATGCTCTTATTAACACTCTTGCATCCTTATGCATAGTGGGCCAATAGTAACCAATCCTTAAAGCTTTTGCCACAACTGATCGCATGCCTGCGTGCATGCTACAAGATCCTTCATGTATCTCTCTTAGTACATAGTTGGCTTGGAGTGGTCCTACGCACCGTAGCCATGGTCCGAGGAAAGACTTCTTGTACAGAGTCCCATTGATTACGGCAAATCGTTGCGACTTGCGTTTTACTGCTCTTGCATTTTTCACATCCGCGGGTAGGGTTTCCTCCGTGAGGTATTCGAGGATGGGAGTCATCCATATGTCTCCTTCTTCCTCTACCAGCGCCAGTACTTCCACTTCGCTTATTGATTTTTCTTTTAGTTCTTCAACTAACACTTGCTTACTTAAGTGCACAAAGCTTGTGGATGCTATTTTGCTTAGTGCATCCGCATTTTTATTCTCACTTCTGGGAACTTGTCTGATTGAGAATGCCTTGATGTTGTTGGTGAGTGCTTTCACTTTCTCCAGTATCAGATCATGTCAGTCTCTTTTGCAACATATGTTCCGTTCACTTGGTTAGCCACCAATCGTGAATCAACATGTGCCTAAAGATTTTTAACACCCATTTGTTCCGCTATCCTTAGCTCGATAATCAGAGCTTCTTATTCTGCTTCGTTGTTCATTGCATCAAACCTAAATCTCAGGGCATAAGTGAATTCCATCCCTTCTGGATTTGTGAGTATTAGTCCCGCTCTAGAGCCATCTGTGTAGGATGATCCGTCTATAAACAGAATCCATGGATCCGAAAGCTCTTCTTCTGATTCCATAAGAGTATCTGGAGAATCCTCTTCTGGTCGTTCGACTATGAAATCTGCTAGTATTTTCCCCTTGACTGATACTCCAGGTCTGTAATGTATTGCATATTCTCCTAGTTCGATGCTCCACTTATGTAGTCTTCATGCTACTTCTGGTCTGGATAATATCTGTTGTATAGGTTGGTCCGTAATTACTATAATTAGATGTGCTTGAAAGTACCTTTTTAGGCGCTTACTAGCATGCACTAAGACTAGCACTAACTTTTCCATTGACGTGTAATTTAGTTATGGACCTCTCAATGCCCTACTGACAAAATAGATAGGCATCTGTTTATCTTCCCTTTCCGTTATCAGGATCGCGATTACCATCTCTTTTTTCTCGGCCAAGTAGACAATGAGCTCCTCTTTTTCCATTGGTGCTGTTAGCATAGGGAGTTTAGCTATTAGCTGCTTCATTTGCTTAAACGCTTCTTCAGCTTCCGTGGTCTAATGGAAATCACTTTTCTTCATGCATTTTTTCAAAGTTTTAAAGAACGACAATAATTTCTCTGCTGATTTGGCTAAGAACCGGTTCAGGCTTGTGAGCTTTCTGTTTAGCTTTTGCACATCTTTCAAGCATTTTGGGGATTGGAGACTTAGTACGGCATCCACCTTATCCGGACATACTTTCATCCCCTTGGTGTTGACTTTGTACCCTAGGAACATTCCTTACTCTACCCTAAAAGTACACTTTTTAGGATTCAGTTTCATGTTAATTTCTATTAGAGTTTTAAATGTTTCTTCTATATCTCTGACTATCTCATCTTCCGTGCGGCTTTGGATGACAAGTTCGTCCACGTATACTTCCAGATTTTTGCCAATCTGTTTGTGGAACGCTTTATCCACCAGTGGTTGATAGGTTGCCCCGACATTCCTAAGACCATAAGGCATCTTTATATAGCAGAATATTCCCTGGCTTGTGATGAATGCGGTTTTTTTTTCATCTTCCTTTGCCATTTGTATCTGGTGATAGCCTTTGTATGCGTCTAAAAAGCATTTGAAAGGGAAACGCTCAAGGATTCCACTTTCGTCTATTTCCGGTAGCGGATATAACCGTCTTTTGGGCATGCTTTGTTTAGATCTTTGAAATCAACGCACATCCTCCAACTGTCATCATGCTTTTTTACCATTACTGGGTTGGACAACCAGTCATGGTAGTGTACTTCCTTCATTATTCATGCCTCCATGAGTTTCCCAACTTCTTCCTGTATTGCTTGGTTTCTATCAGCTGCTTGCCCTCTTTTATTTTGTCTAAACGGAAAATCCTACCGCACGTTTAGGCGATGTTCGAAATGTGTCTTGGGACGCCAGTATATCCTCGGGCTTTCAGGCAATATATTTTCCAGTTACGCTGGAGTAATCCATACAAATATGTTTTTTTTTTTTTTTTATTGCGGACCTTACTCGGTGAGGGTGTAGCCATTCATACTGTGTATTCTGGATATTTATGGGTTTATTGCGTAATTTGACCCTTTTCTTCTGTTTATTGGCTTGGTTGATGATGGGTTCACTTCTCAGTCGTAGGACCATCGCACATTCCAGCTGGAACCAACCTAGTGCTTTTAAGGTGATTACTCCCCTTCAACGGGATCTTTTGCATTCCGTGAAGTGTTGAGGGAAATGCGTGCAACTTCCTAACTAGGGTCTTCCTAGTATTCCATTGTTCGGGGATTGGTGTCACTTACGATCTACAATATTCTTACTCAAGCTGAAGAACGTAGTTGCTCTTCGTCTCCAATTGTTACCAATAGTTGTATTTGCCCTATCGGCCATATTATCTAACCACTAAATCCAATCAAAGGGGTGGTCACAGGCACCAATTGGTTTTTTATTTACGGACGTAGTCGGCTGAAATAGTGTTCATACAGTATTTCTGAAGCTGATCCGCCATCCACATACATGCGGTGTATGCAATGTCCTCCTATTTCCGCCTCAATGATCATTGGTCCTTCTGTTCCTTCGTCCTCATCCAGAGGTGGGAAAGATATCTCTGTGTTAGAAGAAAAGCTTTGCGTTATCTTTTGCCTAGCTATTCTTTCCCAAGGTTGGACCATTAGTATAGCTAGTGCTTTGTCTTTTCCAAAAGTTTCTCCTTTCTTGGTCCACCACGGTAGCTCCTTTCTGTTGTTCTGTTTGAGCTCTTTGATCAAGTGTGACAGCTTTCACTGCTTTTGAAGCTTCTCTTCAATTGGTTTCCTAAGTGATACATTAGTCTGTGTTATGGCCATACTTCGCCGTGGAAACTCGCAAAATTTTGATGGTTTCTGTTTTTCTATATGGGGTTGTCATTGGTGGCGAGCTTTTGTATTTTCCTTTCGTTTAAAGCGAAAATTTCTTTAGGAGTTTTTATGAGTAGTGTAAACCGATCTTGCTTCCTTTTCGACCTTTGTTGGATCCGAAAGCCTCCTTTTTTGAAATTTTGCTTTTGGTTAGCTTCTTGTTGTTTCCATTACGGGAATGACTTCTTCCGTTCACGGTTAGAGGCTGCTACCTCTCCTCGGAGGAATGCTGTAGTTACCCTCATTATTTCGTCTACTGACTTGGGAATTTTGTCATGTAGTCGCTTGATTAGCTCGGGATTGGTGATCCCGTGCATGAATCCGAAGATTTTCATGCATTCCGGAGCTCCCTTCACATCCTTGCATTCAAGCTTATACCTCCGCACAAATTCTTCTGTAGACTCCCTGTCTCTCTGCCTGATGTTGTGGATTTTGACCGGGTCTTTAATCCATTTCTTCTACTAGAGGTAGTTTTCTAAAAATGCTTTCTTTAGGTCATCATAGCTATCAATTATTTCATTGGGAAGATCATCAAACCATACTCTGACATTTCCAGTAAGTGTAGAATTGAACATGTGACACCATGTTGGCATTGCCCATCGTTCCGTCTTAGCAGCGGACTGGAAAATCTTAAGTGGTCTTCTGGGTCTTCGCTTCCGTCATATGTTTTGATGTGACTAGGCATTCGGGTTTTTGAAAAATCAAAGTAACGAATCCGAGGAGTGAAGGGATCTGTTTCTTCGCATACCCATGGTTGGGATAGATCGTCCTCAATACTCGACTTTTGCCTTTTTAATTTTGACTTCCAATAACCTCCCGCGCTGCTTTCACTTTCTGACAACTCCTCCGTTCTTCTTGAGGATGCTCTCTTGTTATAACGTCTCCCGAAAGCGGATTTCGTTGCTCTTGAACGAGAACTTTGGTGGCAACTTTTAGTGTTTCTGCGGCTACTGTGGTGTGACCAATGCCTTGAGTCGTCTGAGTGCACGAATACACTCTTCCCCTTGTCTCCGAGCCTGTGGAACACACCTTTTTCCAACCTTTTGAACACCGCTTTCCTTTTCGGACCCTTTTTCTTAGGTGACTCGGAGCGGCCACGCCTTGGCTCGGGACTTCCAGATCTGATGCGGACATACTTTGGTCTGAGCCTTTCTTTGAGACCCCTTCTTCTGATTGGTGTTCCTGACTCGGACTGATGTGAGGCCTCCTCAAAGTTGAGACGAGCTTTTACTGCTTTAAGTTTTTCTTGCTGCACCTTCTCTTGGTGCACTTTTTCAGCTATGATTGGTAGAATCTGATGGTAGTTCCTGTCGCAGTATTCCCGCAGGGCTTCATCGGAAATAGGCCTGCCTGGATCCTGCAGAACTGGCTCTTTCCCTAGCGTATTCCTCACGACGGACGTAGGCTGGTTAAGAGAAGTTTGTTCATTAGTGCTCATGGCGAGTATTTTAGGAAACGCGGTTGTATTCGCTGTCCCACGGATGGCGCCAACTTGTTAGTACAAAATATGTTACAGGTCGATAAGATAGATCTGGATGGTTATTGGGTTGGGCCAATGGGTAAGATCTTGTACTAAACCAAGTGAAGAGATGAATTCCTGCACAATCAAAGGTAAACTGTTAGTCTTACCGTGGGGACGGGCCCCACGATTGGACTCCGACGTGAGAGTAAGTACACATATTTGTTAGAGAATGTTAAAGTATGTGTGTGTAAAATATGGTTGGAGAATTGTACCTTGTGGGGTGTCAGAGCACCCCCTTTTATAGGCGAGCCCAATATTAGGTTTTCCTAATATTTCGCTTGTATCCGTTAGTGGGCCGAAGTTGGCCCATTGTCAGGCAAGGGTCCGCGGTAATCGTGATCTGCGGACGTGGAATCCCTTCCGCGAATGTTGCCTAGTCCGCGGAAGGCCTGTCACGTATGTCTTGCTCTTCCGGGCTGTGCTAGCACGGGACTGAGCTTAGTTCTGACCCATCATTCTTTATTTGTTTGGTTGGGCCTGGGGGGCATTGTTATAATACGGTTCAGGGCCAGAGGCCTGGTAAACCTATTATACGTCATCATCCACCCTCTTGATATCGGTCAGGAACACTACTCGTGGAGGTATGATGTAAGTAAAAATGATCACAAGCCTGGAGAAATAACTTATAGTTGTCCTTATTGTTTTGTCATGATTGATGTGTTTTAGGTAAACCGGCTACTTTTTCAGATTCTCTTGCAAAGACAGATTTTTCAAAGTCAAAGTCAATTACCACAAATAATGTGTCCAATGATTTTTCAAATCCCTGCATAGATTTTGCCTCAGAATGTAAACACAAATGTGATTGCACCTGAATGTATAAAGTGAACACAAAGCCTAATCAAACTTGAACACCATAGTTTCCTCAAGACATTAGGAAAACTAGGGGTGGAAACGAGCCGAGCTGAGCCCGAGCCTGCCAGAGCTCGAGCTCGGCTCGTTTATATTTTAGAAAGCTCGAGCTCGAGCTCGGCTCGTTTCGAGCCTTAAGAGTTAAGCTCGAGCTCGGCTCGTGGTATGATATATAAAGCTCGAGCTCGGTTCGTTTGTGATGCACTTATAAAAAATAAAGCTTGTCTTCTTAAACTTACTTATTCGAGCTCGTTTATCTAAAGCTCTGGATCTTTAATTCTTACACTCTTAAAACATCTCACACCTTTATACTCCTTTTGTTATGAATATTGGAGACAAATGTTCCAAAATCAGATTAGGATTTCTCGTAGTTCTTAGTGAATTCACTGATTTGAGTTATATATGTTTGTGATGTCGGTGATGGTGATGTGATGATAAAAAGCATCAATATTTTTTTAAGTGTCTGAAATTACAGGGACCTCACAATTTACTTGGGTTTTCTTTCAACGATTGGAGGTTTTCTATATTAATGGTACACACAAATTTGAATCTGACCGTATTACAATTGAGCGGTCGCGGATGGTAATTTCTAAAGGTTTTCAACGTATGGCCCCTCAACTTCCAGGAATTGACGCATCAGTTGTGGCTGTATTCATACAGAGCTTTAAGAATCTTTAATTATTTTCAGTGTTTCAGGGACTCGGTTTTTTAGAGAAGGTGAATCTACAACAGTTCTATTGCTTTTTAGTAGCGAATATGTTCCGGGGCTACTCAACTTGTTTCCATACACTCTGTTGTGCCATATATTCAAAGTTCAATATCCTTCAGTAGATCCATCATAAGGAAAGAAGGAAGAGGATGCAAAAAAGAAAATTGAGTCTTCACAAAGAAAGACAAAGATTAGAATACTTCTTCTAAGAAAGGTGCAACTCACATCTAAACCTTCAAAAACTTGATTAAATTTTGTGCTAGAAGAAGAAAACAATAAGAGCTTGATCAAGAAGAGGCAAATGGATGTTGATGAACCAGGCTGTAGATGAAGTGAGTTAAAACAACGAAGAATATCCACAAAGATGATGCTTAGGACTAAGTCAAGATAGATCCCAGTGGTTCAGAGGGCAAACCTCACCACGACCAGAAACTCCTGATTTACAGAATGGTAGCAAAAACCTATAATGCATTATGCTGGACCAGAACATATCTGTTTCTTAAACTTGAGGAGAATGCAATGATCCAGCTGAATTTGATGATTGGTTAGGCTTTATATGGAGTCTTGTAATTCATTAAACATCGTCTTAAAGAAAGATCAAATCACTAAAGCGACTTAGAAGGCACAGTCTTTAAAATTCTTGAAGGAACTAGAGAAATAGACTGTGTTATCGTTTTCCTTTAATACAAATTGGATGAACTTTGATAATATAGGGTTTTGATTGCAATGATTTATATATAATTTAAATAATTGAGAAAATTCATTGATTGAACAAGTAACTAATTTCATATGTCTTTTATAACTTAAAACTTTATATTTTGTTTTTTATGTTATAGTAAATATTGAATGTTAAGACTGGTATATTTCTTCCCGGATAATTGCAAAACATAGACATCTTATATTCCTAAACAACCATCTCCTTAATTTCTCTTTTATGGGTGAAAAAATGGCTCCCTCTATTCCATCAATTCTGATCGCATAATCTTCTTCTTTCTTGATCCGAATATCATATAATACTCTTGTTTAATCTGTTAATCTTATGATTCTAATGATTTAACAAGTTTCATTTGATTGATGTTTCTCTAAAGATTTAGGATGTGATCTCTCATTTAGGGTTTGGTGTTTTTTCGTTCTTTAGGGATCTTTATTAATTTTTATCGACTTTCATTATGGAAGTCAGATAGTCCTTCGTGTATTTATATTATTGCCTTCCTTCAAAGGTTTTTCATTATGAGATAAACGTGGATCTCATAGCTGCTGTGTTGATCTTTTAGTTTTCTTTGTTTAGGGTTTTTTAGGTTTTGTTTTGCTTGTTACAGTCAAGAATATCGAATACAAGTGATAAGGGTACTACGTTTGGAGATGGTGCTGCTAGGGTTGGTATGCAGCTTAGAAGTAGTCCAAAGGTGAGTACATCTTCTCCTTTGGTTTCTCCGTCTTTTATTATTAACGTGCCCCGAGAACTGTATAGTATTGATGTTGCTGCCACTTTTGGAGTTCCATTAACTACTGTGGGTGACTTGCAAAAGTTAATTAATGATATTGATGTTGGTAAACATGATGAGTTATTATCTGAGTTGACTAATGAAGATCGTATGGAAACCTTGGAAGCATTAGGTTCTATATGTAATTCAATTAAGGTTGATCGTAATAATGCTGATGTTATCCCTTGTAAGGTTTCGTATGCTGATGATTCAATTAATCTTAATGTTGATGAATCCACAATACCTAGTGACCCTATCGTTCAGTCTGTGGACATCAATAAGTCAACATCCTATGCTGGAGTTGCGGGTGGAAGTGCAAAGGATCAACCAAATGTTAATTCCAACTTTCGTACCTTGGTGGCTGATCCCGTATTTGATGGTGTTAACATCTCTATTCCTCGTAAAGTTGTTGAAAAGGTTAGTACTCGCTTTGAACACACTCTATATGGCTACTTTATTGGAAAGAGAATGGCGTTTCCGGTTGTTGAATATTATGCTAGGAACAACTGGGCGAAACATGGGCTGAAAAGGATTATGATGAATTCCAAAGGCTTCTTTTTCTTTAAATTTGATTCCCGGGCTGGTTTAGAGGCTGTTCTGGAGGGTGGTCCTTGGTTGATTCGTAAATCTCCGATCATTCTCAAGAAATGGTCGATGGATACTAGATTGCTCAAAGAAGAATTGACTCGTATTCCGATATGGGTTAAATTGCATGATGTTCCTATTCAAGTTTTTGAAGAGGATGGTATTAGTCTAATTGCTACGTTCATTGGTAAACCTGTTATGCTTGATTCATACACAAGCTCCATGTGTAATGATTCGTGGGGTAGGAGTAGTTTTGCTCGGTGCTTAATTGAGGTAAATTCAGAGGCTGATCTCGTGGATGTTGTTACTATTGGTATTCCATCTCTTTCTGAGGATGATTTTACCAAAGAAACCATCCGTGTTGAGTATGAATGGAGGCCGCCCAGATGTGATACATGTAAGATTTTTGGTCATGTTCATGACTATTGCCCTAAAAAAGTGGTGAGTCCTCCTATTGTTGCTACTTCTAATGTTGTTACCCCTAATGCTGAGAAGACTAATGATGGTTTCCAAACGGTGGGTAAAAAGAAGAAGAGGAAAGGTAAGTCCAAGTCTACTAATGGCGGTCAGTTTACTGGTCCTTCGGTTAAACATAATGTTAGATATGAGCCTAAAGCGACTACAAGTGCACCAAAGAAGGGAACTACTTATGTGGGTTATACATCTCAATCGACACCTATGTTGAAGACGACTGGTAATTCATCTAAGAAAGATAATCTCTCCATGTCTAATTCTTTTTCTGCCTTAAATGAAGAAGAAGAAGAAGATGAAGAAGATGTGGAAAATGTGTATGATGAATCGGCTAACTTAATTCAAAACACAAAAGCTGGTGGAAGTTCATCTTTCACGGCTGCTGCTGGTTAGCTTGTTTAGTTGTGTTATGTGTTCTAGTTGCAATTAGTTGTTTCTAGAGTTGTAAGAGTTTATGGCATGTCATAAGCTCTAGTTTTAGGTGTTTATCAAGCTGTTTAGCTTGAGGTTAATGTGGTACTTCAGCCACATTCCATTTGTACTTAACTTTTTTCGGTTTTAATATACTTTACCGGGGTAACCCTTTACCCAAAAAAAATATTTGATCAATGGTTAGAATGACTTGTGGCATTTCTGTAAATTAAGTGAATATTAAGGAATGCTTAATAACTGAACAAGAGGTATAAAAGAGATTTTATATTTACCTTATATTGTAACCGTCCTACAATATTTGCGGGTTTAGTGGATCAGTTCTAAAAAATTAACATAGTTTCACTTTATTAATAATATGTCATGACCTATTTTTTCACAGTCATTTTCTTCGAAAAAGATAATTCTATAGCCGCCTGCATCCTTTTAAAATGCCATGGACAAAGGTATATGTTACTAATTTAGGGTTTTTTGATCTGAATGTTAAAACATTTTCTAATCTTTTGAATGTTTGGTTCTTGTAAATGAGATCGCAGCACTTCTCTCGCTTTCATATGATTTCTATGTGAAAACATTCCAGATCATTTTTTCTCACAAAATCATTTTTTGTTGTTGGTAAAATCGGTTTTTATATGGATTCCATGTCGGTTTTTAATCAACTGATGAGATATAAATTTTGCTTGCTTCTCAGTCGTTTGTAACACACATTTTAAGATGTATGGTATTTCTTTTGATTATAAACGTTTTATTCAATTAGAAAGAGAACACTTAAGAAATAATACTCTTCTAAAGGTTATGTACAATGAGATGTTTTTTTTGTTATTTTATATGAAAAGTTAAGAAGCCATATATTTGATTTTAGTTGGTCTCTCGTTAGGTTATCATATCCTTTCATTTTTGTCTTGGGCACTAACGCATGAGTATATTGTTGGACTTGTACTTTATGTTATCATTGAAATAACATATGGTAATTATAAGTTAAATTGTAAAAAAGGAATTTCATATTAAAAAAACTTTTCTAATGAAGATTAAGAATGACGGACTTCAACAAGATACATGTGCACATCTTAAGAATAATGTTAAGTTGTAGCTTTGTTGGTATAAGGTTGTTTCTGGGTTTAATGTTAAGTTTTTTGTTGGCAAATACATGTGCACATCTCAAAAAACTAGTCAAATAAAATAGGTTTGTTAAATTTGTGTCCCATGTCATATTTAGTCACATGCAGTTTCAACAATATTTTGTTATCGCGATTGGTTGAGCTCTATGAGCTGTTGTTTTTTCTTGTAATGCAGATTTTGTTTTGTGCGTCATCAGCTTATGGTGGCTAGTAGTGAGAAGCTTGTTTTTAAATATTTTGACTTCTCATGCTACATACATGAGTGATTTTAATGAAGGCAAATACATGTGCATATAATCCAATACTTATATTTGTTTCTTATTAGAAGCCTGCATTTTTTCTTATTGGAAGCCAATATTTATTTCTTACTAGAAGTCTTCATTATCGTAGAGATAAATTACAATTATGTATATTTAGTTTCGATGTCGATATTGGATTTAGATATGCTTAACACAATAATTATTGTCTTGCATTTGAATCAGGTTTGTAGATGATGTAGATTTTCTGTGTAGAAAAAAGGATGGGATGTAGATTACATGTGCACACGTATAGAACACAATTTTATGCGAAGACAATGAGGACAATCCAAGTGCAATCAGATCAATGGTGTTAAATTCAGAATACGGCTTTATGTACATTACATATCTCACGTACACCTAAAGTTGACTTAACAACAATGAAATGCATAACCATTTTATGTACAATAGAAGGATGCACATGTATTTTATTATCAAATGAGGATGATGCATACATGTTAATACACATGTACATGCATGAAAGATATTTATGTTTAGTAGTCACATGAAATGAAATGCGTACATAAATCACGAATGCAAATACAATAATTTAGTATATTTTTCTTTTAAACATCTCATAGTTCAATGCACCTGTATTTCAACGAACTACCTTATAAATACAGTTACGTTGTGTGAAATTTTCAAGTTAATGTAATTTTTTACATGTTTCTTAGAAAGTTAATCATGCCTAAAGTTAGTGATATGCATAATTAAGCATAATTTGCATTTGTGCGTATGTGTACTAGAGAAATAGACCAAACACAAATAGTAAAAAATATTGTTTTGTATCATGAAAATGACGAGCTCGAAAATGAAAACAAATAAATTAATAAGATAGTGGCCACATAGATCGTAAAAGTAAAAAATATTGTTTTGTATCATGAAAATGGCGAGAAATAAATTGGTTTGAAAGAAAATTTGTAACTCCTTGAAAAAAGATTTTTACCAAAATGCCCTTTTGATCTAAAAATAAATGCTTTAAAAAAGAAAATAAACCCTATATATATATATATATATATATATATATATATATATATATATATATATATATATATATATATTAATTTTAGGTTTTTTAGGTTTATTATTATTAACTATTACTACTACTACTACTACTATTCTATTTGTTTTACTCAACTTGATTTAGGATACCTTGACAATACGGTTCACGTGGGAATGATCAACATTTAAACGTTGAGGGTATGAGATTTTTGGTATGTACTCACAGAATGGATGTTCATTTGTTTTTACCATGTGATAGTTCCTTTTCGTTGTTTTAATAGGTTTATATTTTCCAATTTTATTGTTAATGATGATAGGAGGTGGTGGATCATTTTGAATATTCGAAGAATCATCTGACTTTCCACTCCCGGTGAATACGGCATTCACGTGCTCGGTGTGAGCTTGAGGAGAAGGAGGATGGTTAGTCCTATCGGTTTGTTTTGAAGATACGTTTTGAGATTTCGACCACTCGTCCATTTTTCTTTCCATATTTTTAATTTTAGTTTGGAAATTATTTTTGTTTTTCTTCATTTTTATAATTATATCATTAACATTGTTTTTGAAAACATATTTGTAACTTTTTGACCATCCAAGAATTTGGTGATTGATTTCTCAAGATTTGTTTTAGGTTGAGGTTTGACGGTTTTGAACTTTTTGCTGGGTAAAACACCGGTGGTTTTACGATCGTCTTTGTCATAAAGTTTATCATAATCAGTCCTCATGCTACGGATACATCTTTTGAAATCTTAGAGATCATTTTTCACATCATTGTTTAATTATGTGAGCGATTTCTCGGAATCATTTTTCGGTTGGGATTGTTCATAATGGGATTGGTGACAATACGAATCATGAGAATTTCGGTTTTGATAACCTTCAGATTGGATGTAATTGGCTTCATGACGTTCACACATCGGCGTGTCATCGTTCATGTTGTTTTTAGAAGCGTGGTTATCTTTAAGGTCATTATAATTCTTACGCATCTCATGCATCTCTTCTTTTAAGCTCTGAAATTGAGAATCTATTTTTATAGTTAGAGCTGCCAATTTTTTCATTAATCGAGAATTATCAGTATTACTATTACTTCCATTGACAAAAGCAATAGATTTTTGAGTGGGTTTCATTTGGAGTTTGTTGGACCAATCAAGTTCGAAAAGGTCTTTGTCCTTGAGAAATTGAAAAGCTTGATTTGGACTTTTGTAGAGGAAGATTCCTCCAGCAGTTATGTCCATGATTGCTTGAGTGGATTCGTCTAGACCATGATAAAATATTTTAATAATAGATCCTTTGGTCAGACCATGCCCATGACATTTTCGAAACATGCTCTTGAGTCGTAACCAAGCGTCGATTAGACTTTCGCATACGAGTTGAGAGAAATTTCTGATTTCAAGTAAAAGACGATTAAATAACGAAGGTGGAAAGAACCTGTTTATAAAAGCTCTTCTTATTTGTTCCCACAATGTTATAGACTCTTCATTAAGTTCGTTAAACCAGGTTTTAGCTTTATCGCACAAGGAAAAGGGAAATATTAAAAGCTTTACGGCTTCACTATGAGTTTCACCATATTTGAACATGTCGCAAATTGCGAGAAATTCATAGATGTGGTCATGCGGATCGGCCCGCAGATAACCATCGAATTTATTTTTCAAAATCATTTTCAAGTGAGTATTATTGATAACAAAGTCGTTATCAACATCGGGACGAACAATGGCAGTTTTAGGAGTCGGTGCTACAGTCTTAGTACTTTCCCATATAGGTTGATCATCGGGATCGAGGATTATTATTTCCTGGAGCGGTAAATTTGGTTGGGGTTCGACATCCTCTTCAGGTATATTTATGATGACAAATTCATTAACGATAGGATGTTCGGTGGAAGATTTGTGTGATTCGATCTGAATGGATTCTTTTTGGATAATTTTAAATTTACAAGACCTTTTTATTAAATTTTTTATTTAATTTATATATTAGATTTACTAGTTGTTTTCTGAAAGATAGGGGAATTATATATATGTTAAGTATTTTGCAAAAAGACATTTTTATATATATAATTAAGGCTAATAGGATAATATTCAAAATAAAATAAATTATTTTCATATATATATTTTTTATTTTTTTATAGATTTTTATATATATTAGATATATTTTAGTTTTTATTACATATATATATATATATATAGAAAATAAGGATAAATAGATAAAAAAAATTCAGATAGATAGAGTGCGGCGTACTTTAGGAAAAGTGCGCCGGCTTTTCTGGAAATTTTGTGTTTTTTTTAATATTATGATAAACTAGATAATTACAAATACACAAGGCTTATAATTAGATAAAATATAATTCCAAATGATTATAGAACCTAAGACAAGCAGAGTGGGGGTTTTGGTTTTGGTTTTTGAAATAAGATTCTATTTGTGAAAATTTGCAGAAAGTGCGGCGTACTTGGGTAAAGTACGGCGTACTTCCTGGGTTTTCAGGAAAACCGGCGCACAAACAGGACGCGCAGCGTACTTCCTGGAGAAAAAAGATTTTTGGTTTTCATTTGCCAGAAAATGGTACAGCGAGTTTGAAAATTTTGTGAAACAAAATAGCACCAGAAATAAGCAACAAACTATAACAACTTGAACAATTCCCCGGAAACGGCGCCAAAAACTTGATGTGTTGTTTTGCAAGCTTTAAATTTATAATACTAGAAATACCAATTTTTACTAAAAACACAACATTCAAGCAAGTATACCCTATTCGAGTGTAATATAGGATTGGGTAAGTCCAGGTCGTTCCATGGGAATTGAAGTTTTCACAGTTTTTAATTAAGGTGCTAAGGCTAAAATGATTGTCACAGATCAAATTAACCAAATCGTGCGTATATCGAATATTGGAAAAAAAGCAATTCAAGCAAATGATTAAAGTATGTTTGTTTAGGAAATGATCACTAAGACAATGAAGTGTTTAGGATAGTGTTTATAAGTTTAGAAAAAAAAGTTATCACAAGTTATAAATCCTTTCGGCCTTTAAATATAACTAGTGATTATATCAATTAATAACAACAAATCCTTTCGGCCTTTATAAGTTATTATAACCAATATATTAGATGGATTGATAGAACACATGTATAAAGAAACCTTTCGGCCTATTTTCTTATATAAAATATGTAATCCCATCATTGTTTAATTCTGTGAGCGATTTCTCAGAATCTTTTTTTGACTAGGGTTGTTCATAATGGGATTGGTGACAATACGAATCATAAGAATTTCGGTTTTGATAACCTTTATATTGGATGTAATTGGCTTCCTGACGTTCACACATCGGCGTGTCATCGTTCATGTTGTTTTTTGAAGCGTGGTTATCTTTAAGGTAATTATAATTCTTACGCATCTCATGCATCTCTTCTTTTAAGCTCTAAAATTGAGAATCCATTTTTATAGTTAGAGATGCCAATTTTTCCATTAATCGAGAATTATTAGTATTACTATTACTTCTATCGGCGAAAGCAACAGATTTTTGAGTTGGTTTCATTTGGAGTTTGTTAGACCAATCAAGTTCGAAAAGGACTTTCTCCTCAAGAAATTAAAAAGCTTGATTTGGACTTTTGTAGAGGAAGATTCCTCAAGCAGTTACGTTCAGGATTGCTTGAGTGGATTCGTCTATACCATGATAAAATATTTGAATAATAGCTCCTTTGGTCAAACCATGCCCATGACATTTTCGAAGCATGCTCTTGAGTCGTAACCAAGCGTCGATTAGACTTTTTCATACGAGTTGAGAGAAATTTCTGATTTCAAGTAAAATACGGTTAAATAACGATGGTGGAAAGAATCTGTTTATAAAATCTCTTCTCATTTGTTCCCACGATGTTATAAACTCTTCATTAAGTGCATGGTACAATCGAGGATTGGCATGATTTCTGTTAAAAGACTTGTTTGCATGCATGGATTGGTAGAGAGCGCTTTTCAGATCATACTCTTCGAGAGCTGCCTTGTCGGTAGACTTGATAGTAAACTTTAGCGTCTGTTGTTTCTCAGCTTGTTCCCTCTTGATTTGTAGAATCTCTGAAGCACTCTTCTCGGATCCTTATTCTAAATCAACTATTGGTGTCTGTTTTTTGGATGATTCAGGAAACTGCTGCAGAGAATATTTCTGAATAAGGTCTGTTGTGTGTTTCTTCAGTTCCTTTTAAAAGACATCCCCAACTTTGGATCCAAGATAATTATCTACCACAGATGGAACTTATGTCTTGAGAGAAGCAAGAGCTTCAGCAGTAAGATCTAGTTTCTTAAGATCAGACACATATTTTTCCAAGTTAGCAACTCTTAACTGAACAGCAGAGAGTGCTTCAGATTCAAGAATAGCAGTGGTGACGGTTGATGCATCGGTTATGATTGTTGGTGTGGGAATTGGTGTTTTTGTTTGTTGAGGTACAGATGGTGTGGTGGAGACAAATAGAGGAGGTAGAGTTGTTGCAGTAGCTATTGAAGGAGATTCTTGAACAGGTGTGAGAACTGCGGGTTCAAAAATCACAGATACTGGTACACTAAGCATGGATGGAGACTGGGTATGTGGAACTTCAGACTGGATCTTAACTTCCAACAATGAGTTAATCTCCGAATCTGTTGTATCCTTAACAGTACTAACCAAAGAAGAATCAGAAGAAAGTTTAAGAAATTGGTCACCAAAACCTGAAGATACAGATAAGCTAGAGCTTGATGGAGGAAGTTCGGTCTTCTTGGGATCATCCTTTACTTTTAAAGTCTTTTCAGCACCTGCCTTTGCTGCACTAGTAACCTATTCATCACTTTTAACATAATCATCAACTTCAGCATTATTCATCTCTTCATCCTCATCCTTACGCACACGAATCTTGTACTTATAGATATCATCCTCATCGAATTCAGTTTCCACATCTTCATCATCAGCATCTTGTGTATCACTTATACGATCATCAGCATCACCATCTTTATCATCCTTTTCAACATCATCATTATCATCATCAGAATATTCACTGTCTTGTTCATCTCCCTATTCTAGAATAACCTTCTCTTTAGTTATGTCCTTTTCCTCATCGGGAACCTTTGGTTTAATACCAGTTCCTTCACTTGAGGTAGAAGAGATGAATGTGGACTCATCGGGAACCTTTGATTTACTACCAGTTCCTTCTTTTGAGCCTCCAGTACCAGGTTGTCTTCTGCTGGTCTTTTTACTTTCTTTGAGAGCTTGCATAATATCAATAGCTTCTTGTTCTTCTAGAGTAAAAGATGGAGCACCTTTAAGCTTATTCTTTGAAGTGGCGGGTTTTGACTTTGGAGCACTTGAAGTGTCTTAAATGACTACACTCTTAGAACTTCTGCCACCAGACTTTTTCTTAGCAGATTCAGTCACGATCCTAGCATATGTAACATAGACTTTCCTTGCTGCTTCTGCTTCTTTAGCTTCAGTTTTGCTGATGGACTTAGCTAACTCCAAAGCAGCATCAGGATCATCAAAAATAATATTATCAACAGCCGATAGTGTGACTTTCTTCTTGACCCTTCTTTTACTAGAGGTTTTCTTTCTAGCAAGTTCTAGTTCAGGTTCAGACTCTTCAGATACATCAATAATTTCCTAAGAGTCATCAGCAATCTTCTTTCCTTGTGAACCTTTTTCTCTGCTCTTCTTGGGGTGAATCTGATTAGTAAAATACTTGATGAACATCTAATAGGATTCAGATTGTTTGATTGCTTCTGTCAGCATAGTCTCAGGAATGGGAAGTCCATATTCCTGATAATCTTCACCTATTATGACAAACTTTAACCTACTTACAATACCATCATCCTTGATTGTATGATAGTGTTGATAGTTGAGGTTGGTGAGAGACTTGTGTTGTTCCAGAAAGTGATTGATGATGATTTTGGTGAATTAGGGATATGGCATGTTTTCACGTCTTGATCTCTTTTCTTTCCTGTGATCAATCTGGTAAGCAATGTCTTCCCAAATCAACACATGATAGTCAACATTTTCTCTTTTGAACATCCCCACAGTATGTCAATTCTGGACTTTCTGAGTTTGTCATTACTTGTCGTCTTTCCAGAGAGGCACTTATTGATTATAGCTGCCAGAGTTCTCCATGGCTGGTGCATGTGATCCATACACATGTTAGTTTTCTTGTATAGTGGACCCTTGTAGCCAAGATCAATGAGAAAGGTGAGTGTAGTATCATCATCTGGAACATCCGTGAAGTCTACACCTTCCACTCTCGGACAGATATCAAGAATTATCCTAAATACTTTAGCATTGATAATACACTTCTTGTTGGCTAAGAGAAATTCATAAGAACATTTGCCTTAAAGCTTCTTGATGGAATACCAGAATTGCTGCATAAATATTTCTGGGATATCTGCAGAGATGGTAAAAGCTTTGAAGCAGGTGGAGTTCTTGATGAGATCAATAACTACTTGAAATGTTTATTCCTTCTATGGCACAGTGGTTTCCAGTCTGATATTGGTAGAGCTAATTTTGACTCTCTTAGAGAATTGAACCCATTTATCATCACGAGCAGCAACTTGTTGTTTTTCTTGATGATTCATGATTCTGCTTAAGAATTAACCAGTACAGTTTATATATACAACAGATATATTTTACTGATTTATTCTGGTTATCCTTTGATGATATGATAGATCTATGATTAGGTTTCATGCAAACATGACAGAATTACTACACTCAATGAATAAGTTAACTAAGGTCAACAGTCAAAGTCAACTGAAAAGTCAACAAGACAGATCCAAAGGAGCTTAGGACACACATTCAGACAGAGAGCAGATAATACATAATACAAGTACACACATGGCAAGTTATGAAACATGACAAATTACACAACTATTGCACAAATGTAAAAAAAATTTAGGCAGAGTTTCTTTTCATATTTTGTCACATTTCGCTTGAATTGTGTACCTGTACATGTTTCGCTTCAAACATGTTTCGCTCTGAACAAGGACAAACATATTTCGCTTAGATGAACCTTACATGTTTCGCTTGAAATGAGGTAAACATGTTTCGCTTAGAATGAATGAAACATGTTTCGCTCAGAAAACATGTTTCGCTTCATTCAAGAAAAACATATTTCGCTTCATTCTAAGTTACTTAATTCAAGTTTTATCAATTAAAAGCCTGTAAGAATTTCTAACAATCATCATATATCACTCAATAACATCACATAATCACAAACCACAAGATTTAAACAACATTTTAGGTCTGCTAATCAATAATGCAAACTTAAGTGTCTTCATCAGTTAACAAACACACTTTAACCATAAAACGAGCAAACTTATACTATTTTCAAACCAACGCACCTAATAATCAAAGATTCCAAGTAAACAAGATCAAAGGAAGCATAGCCGTGTTCTAATGGCATAAAGAGGCTCATTTGAGGTATCTAAACACAAACCCACAACTATTCACACAAGATATACATGTTTCGCTTTATTCGAATCACAAAAATCAATGAATCTCTCAAATGGTTAAGATATATTCAAAATTGTTTCACATACATCTAAAATGCACCCTAATGAGTAAAACTACTCACCTAATTAACAAAAATCTCAACTTTTAAATTATGAACCCGAAATCATTTTTAATTGATTAATAGTGATAAAACAAGTTTTAAGTTAATTCGTTTTACGTAGATGATGTTTAAGGGATAACTTACAAGTAGGAATGAATCTTGGAACTTGAAAAATGATTTTGAATTTTGAGGATGAATCGAGCGAAGTGTGTTAGAGAGAAATATGTGTGTGGATATTTGAATAAGTGTGTGAGCGAAATGTGTATGAAAATTATTATAACCGGTTTATGTTTCATTATTGGCAGGAATGGTCCTTGTTGTTTCAGTCAACTTCTATTTTGCTAATAAACTTATCACTAAGTGTAAAAACCTTTTAGAAATGACACGTTAAACCCCTTAAATTTATAACTAAGATTATAAGTCTTATAATTTACTATTTATCCCTAAATGATAAAGCCAATAACATCTTAAGACCAATTGAGTTACAAATACATTAACTCCCCTTTAATTGATAATCCGTTATTGTTAAACCTTTTTCTATTTTATTCCGCGATGACTTTTTAAAATATCATTTTGAAAGAATTTTACTATTTCTCCCCCTTAAATAATGTCACATTTTCTATTTAAAGAGATGTAGACATTATTTGAGTAATAGAAGCTTCTTTTAAAAGTTTTCAGATGAGAAACTGGTATCCTTTAATTATTCTTCAAAAACAACACCATTAAAAACAAGATTTCTCTCGTTTACATAAATAAATGCACTGACACGTACACTTATTTGAAGGAGGAAGCATAGGTTGTGTTGCAAAGTAAACACAAGCCTTTGAATGTATATGAAGTAATTCATTCCTGAGAAAAATGAATTTCCCGTTGTGAGGTCAAGTTCTCTTTTTGTCGAAATACTTGCCTTTAAATTGAAGACCGCGTTGCTATCTGAAATAATAGAAAGCCATTGACATGTTTGAAAGCTTTTGAAAATTCTGCTCGAACTTTAACCTCGTATCATTATTAAACGACATTTTAAGGCCGTAAATGTTATCGATTTTCAGAAGACATGTCAAGAATGTTGAATGATAGAAAACCCCATCGGTTATGATTTATTATTGACCACAATATATAGGAGGTTACATGTATGAAACCCTAACGGACCCTAGGCCCTTAAACCGGGCTTGGGCCTATTTATCCTCTAATACTCCCTCACAGTCCGAGTGGTGATATCGCGAAAGTTTAGACTGGAGTAGTAACCTAGAAAAGAAAAAACACATTAACATAATAAAAGCATAACTTGTTGATGAGGGCATCCAACAGCAAGCGGAGACTGATCTTCAAACAGCAACAAAATCAAAGCGTCGCTCACAAACATAATTAGTTCATGAAGAAATCCGCCAACATGCGGAGACAAATCTTCAAACCTGAAATTCACAAACCGGATTTTTTTTACGGGATAACCCAAAGTATCTTTTTTTTGGATAACTCAAAGTATCCTTTTTTTATACGGGATAACCCAAAGTATCCCTTTTTTTAGATAACCCAAAGTATCCTTTTTTCATACGGGATAAACCAAAGTATCCCGAACCAAGATAAACCAAAGTATCCTACCAGAGAATAAACCAATATATTCTCCACAAGAAAAGTCAGAGAGATGCATCAAATGGTTAGGGATCGTGTTAAATAGAGGGTGGTTTCTTTTTAAGGTTAAAGGGTGGCGGCTATTGACGGGGTGGTTTAGAGGAGGTGGCTCAACGTAGCCACCTTGGTCTAAGGATCAGACCTGCTCTGATACCATGTTGAATGATAGAAAACCTCGTCAGTTATAATTTATTATTGACAATAATATATAGGAGGTTACATGTATGAAAACCTAATGGACCCTAAGCCCACAAACCGGACTTGGGCCTATTTATCCTCTAATAAAGAACACCATATTTTTATATTTTATGATTTTTTAATTTTGTATTTTCTTTTTATGATTTTATATAAAATGAAAAACCTTTTTGGTTTTTTCTGATTTGCTTATATACATATGATACATGATATGTAAAGAAAGTACCACCATTACTCATCCTCTTCGTCTGTCAGCTTTTTAAGAGTCTCTTGGGACATGCTTTGCATTCCAAGCTTTTTGATGAGAAATTCCAGTCGTTTTCGTGCTAAAAGCTTGGTGAAGATGTCTGCCAGTTGATACTCTGTTCTGACAAAATACAGCTCAACCACCCTGTTCTCCACTTGCTCCTTGATAAAGTGATGTCTGATGTCTATATGCTTGGATCGGGAGTGTTGGACGTTGTTGCAACATAAAGCGATGGAACTTTTATTATCGCAGTACATACGTATCTTGTTGAACACAAGGCCATAATCAGTCAATTATGATCACATCCAAAGTATTTGAGCACAACATCCTGACAAGGCAATGTATTCAGCTTATGTACTGGATATGGTGGTTCTCTTCTATTTCTTTGATTACCAGCTCACCAATCTATCACCTAACAGTTGCATACTTCCAGACGTACTTTTTTGGTATCTTGGCAACCCGTATGGTCAACATCTGCAAAATCTGTTAGAGTAATGCACGAATCCTTTGGATACCACAGACCCATATTAATGGTTTGTCGTAGTTATTGAAAGATTCGCTTAACCGCATGTAAGTGCTTTTCAGTAGGCTTTTCCTGATACCGGGCACACATGCACACAGTAAATACAAGGTCTGGTCTACTGGTTGTAAGATACATAAGGGTGCCAATCATTCCACGATAACGTGTAGGATCAATGGCTTTCCCTTGTGTATCTTCATCCAGTTTGGATTTCTCCACCATTGGAGTATCTGCTGGTTCACAGGTTTCCATACCATACTTTTTAAGCGATTCTAGAGTATATTTGGATTGATTTAAAAAGATGCCCCTGGGACTTTGAAAAATTTGTAGTCCTAAGAAAAATGACAGTTTGCCCATCATTGACATCTGGAATTTCGAACATATTATTTTTGAAAATGTTTCACAGAGATCAAGTTTAGTGGAAGCAAATATAATATCATCAACATAAATTTTTACTAGTAATATGTCCTTGCCTTCACGTCTGACGAACAATGTTGGATCGACAATGCCTTTGGTGAACTTCTGGGAGAGTAGAAATGACGAGAGCAAATCATACCAAGCACGTGGAGCTTGTTTTAACCTATAAAGAGCCTTCTTTAGCTTATACACATAATTAGGATTCTATGGATCTACAAAACCATCCGGTTGGCTAACATAGACCTCCTCATGTAGAATGCCATTCAAGAATGCGGTCTTCACATCCATTTGGTAGACGACCATGTTCATATGAGCAGCGAGTGCAATAAAGATATGGATGGCCTCGAGTCGTGAAACTGGAGCAAAAGATTCCTCAAAGTCTACGCCTTCTTCCTGATGATAAACTCTCGCTACCAAACAAGCCTTAGTTTTCAATACACCTCCCAGCTCGTCTAATTTCACCTTGTAGATCTACTTCAAGGTAATAACCATTACCCAATCTAGACAAGGTACGAGTTCCCAAACTTCAAGACGTTCAAAACTCGTTGAGTTCTTCTTGCATGGCTTCAAACCAACAGAATTCCGTCAATGCATCTTTATAACTCTTCGGTTCAACGGAGGAAAGGAAAGCATCAAAATAACAGAATAGAGCTTCATCTTGTAGTTGTTGTTGAGTGGAAACCGGTCTAGAAGGATCGCCAATAACATTGTCAATCGGGTGATCTTTGGTCCATTTATTGATGTGTTCGGGTGGTTGATTGATTGAATGCACATGATTTGGAATAACAACCTGAGTAGAGGATTCTTTAGAACTAGGTTCTGGAATTAGAAATTCAACAACGGGATTATTATCCATGTGTGCAACTTCAATATCATGGTCAGCTTCTTCAACATCGAGAGGAATAACTGGGGATGGTGTTTTTGGAGGTGTTTGTGAGGTACTTGTTGATGGTGCATCTTGATCAATTGTCGTTAAGGAAGGTGTACCGGTTGAAACAGTAGGTTCTGGTGCAATAACTGCAAGAACTTGAAGATCAACACTCGGTGGAGGATTCAGGTACTCATCAAACATAGGTTGAAGCAATATTTCCCAATTGTTCTTTGTTGGTGAAACATACGGAGTTAAAGAAGGAATGTTTGGCACGAGTCCTGAACTGATTGTTCTAGGAGTCAAAAGTTTAGGCCCGGGTCCTGAACTGAATTGTTTAGAAGCCATTGCTGTCAACTCATCAAAATTAACATGTATAGTCTCAATAAACATTCGGGTCCTTTTGTTGTAGATTCGGAATGCTTTCTTCACGGGAGCATAACCAACAAAAATTCCAATATCAGCCTTCGGTTTCAACTTAACAAGATCTTTAACATCATTAGTGGGATAGTAGAGAGCACCAAAGACGTAAAGATAGGATAAGTCAGTTTTTGATCATGGAGAAGTTCATACGGTGTTTTGTTATGACGTTTACGGATTAATGATCGGTTTTGTGTATAGCAAGCTATCGCGACTGCCTCCGCCCAAATAAATAACGGAGCCTTTGAAAAGATTAACATCGTTCAAGCAGCTTCCACTAAAGTAAGGTTTCATCTTTCGACAATTCCATTTTGTTGTGGAGTACGAGCAACTGATGTTTGATGTGAGACTCTGACTTCTTCATAGTAATCCCTCAATGTCTGATTGACGAATTCGGTGCAATTATCAGTCCTGATGTTACGAACGATTGCATTCAGACGAACTTGGATCATTTTTAGGAATTTAATTATGAACTCTGGAACTTCAACCTTTAAACATAGAAATTTCACCCATGTAAACGGAGAAAAACCTCAACGATAACCAGTATATATTTTCTCCCATTGAACCCGCATTGGCCCGCAAAGATCCATATGCAGCATATAGAGTTTTTCTTTATTGGAGTCTTCAACTTTGGGATTTTACAACTCTTCACTAAAACCGAGAAATCCAAATATTTCACGGGATTTTACAAAGTAAGACAAACCGTAGAATATAAAATCTTTTTGTGACTGATGTAATGTTTCGCTTGAATATGAAAAACGTAATGTTTCGCCTGTAATGTTTCGCTTGCACTATTTCACTTGGATTATGACTATGTAATGTTTCGCTTGAAAAAAGAAAATTAGATAAAGTTTCGTCTTACACAATTACGTATTTTGCTTAAACTAACAACCTGTCATAAATCGCTTGCTAACATATATTGCTTGCTAACATACTTCGCTTGGACATATTTCGCTTGACCTAAGAAAAATTAAGCAGAGTTTCGTTTCCTAGAAATGACATAAATCGCTTGAGGTCAACCTGTCATATTTCGCTTACAACATATTTCGCGTACTGTCATATTTCACTAGCTTCATACATATTTCTCTACCTTCAATACATATTTTGCTAGCTTCAAATAAAAATGTACTTTTTTTACAAAAAAATCACCAAAAACTCACCCTTTTTGATGTTTTACCTTGATTTTTCTTGCACAACTAGTTATCTTATGCCTAGATCTTGCTTAAAAACATAAACTTTAACACTTTTAAACACAGAAATTCAGGCTTTGATTTTAAGACACGAAAACCAAAAATAACTATAACTAATGATCTAAATAAGATATAAAAGCATACAAGCTCACGATATTACCTCATGGCGACTGATACCAATTGTAGATGTATCAAATCACTTAACAATTGACAGGAAAGAAAGTTTAGAGAGAGAAAGTAGGTTGTATCACTTAGAGAGAGAAGGAAAAGGAAAATGTATTATGTGAATAACCAAATAAACAACCAACCCTCTCCAAGGCATGGAGACGGGCATTTATACCATCACTATGGTCAGTCAACATAAGGGTGACTTATGTTGACACTGTTAGCTTGGTTAATTTCCAAATATTACGCTACGAGCTATACTATTACACTTTTGAAAGTGACCAAGTCTTTTCTCGATTTCTAACAGTTATTGAAGAAACTAAAGAATCATTGATCTGGTGGTCGGGGAGACTCAAACCACAAGATAGCCATATTGTAGAGAGAAAAAGCTAGAGAGAAAAATAAATGTGTAAAATGAATAAAGAACAAAATGATACAAGAGTCTCAACCCCTCCATGGAAGCCATAGAGGGGTATTTATAGCCCATACATTTCTAAACTATACATAGTTGCCTATTCTAGTCCTTGCATATGTGACTATGATAAACTATGGTAATTCTATAATGTCATCATGTAAAATGGATTTCAAACAATATTCCCCCACGGGATGATATACAGAATTACTTATAATATTTTCTTAACAAGTACATATAGAATAAGAACAAGAACTTTCATGAAGCTTCCAATGATGATGTCTTCTGTGGTCTTTGACTTTAAGTCTGCACTCCAACATGAATCATCTTTGTAGTACCTTGTAGGAGAAATATTATAATAGGCATAAACTAGGTAACCCATACACTTCTTGGTTAAGGAGAAGCTTCTGAATCAGCTTCCCCCTAATTCATGCCATATATTCTTCATTTATAAGCTTTCAAAGCTTCCCCCAAACTAGCAATCCTCTCTTGATCAGTTTCAAAGCATTCTTACAAGCTTAGATTAATTAAGTGCACAACAGAATTAGTAGGATACCACATCAAATATTACTGCTCCTTTGATAATAAGCTTAGTGATTAACCATTCGGTGAGACATTAACTGGATCAACAACGCATCTTCTCACGCTTGAATAATTCTTCTCACAACTCTCCCCCTAGAAATATAAATAATGCATACTAACTTTTACAAGATATCTCTTCCCCCATGTGGTTGAAGAAATGCACCCAAAAGCCACAAGTTAAAGCGCTGATTTTTTCTGCGGTTATGACATTTGTCTTCTCGACATGGCCTAACATAAAAGATTTTCAAGATAGATGATTTTTTTCAAGATTTCAAGAAAAAGAAAGGCAAAGACTCTCGGGTGTGTCTTCTCCTTCCCCCTTGATGGTTTTGATACCTCAAAATCAGCAAAACCTTGTACGCACATATACTTGAATACTTGTATGAAGAATAAATTAGCTCAAATCTATCCCGTGAGAATCAACAGCTGATCAAATCTCTACTCATAAACTCTCTCTGACTATCTTTTCACCAACCGTTTTGTAAGCTATTTGAAGTGACCACTGATGGAGTAAACTCGATATACCAACCTTAAAAATTTAGTCCAAGTTAACCAATTTATACACCAATTTGTATAAACCTTTGGTTAAGAAACTAGAACTTCATAAAACAAGATCAACACCCCCATCGTATGTTTACCACTGATGGAGTAAACCCGATATACCAAATTTAAAACTAAAGTAGAATTGCCCGTTCTTGTGACTTAAGCTTGCACTAATGTTGGAAGAATAGTATAGAGAAACTCAATACTTACCAATCAAAGTATTAGACATTCATCACCCTTTGCGATTATCCACAACGTCTTCTGCGTGTTACACTGAAAACTACAACGTATCTCCTTTAAGTGATAGTTATCCAGGTCATCAACCAACCACCCCGACTGCTAGTAACTAGATAACCTAAGTCTTCATCTAAAATCTTAAGCCCGATAAAGTTATCATTGAAAGCCATACATCCAACCAACTATGAATGACTAAATCTCAACTTCAAGATAAAATAAGTACACGCCTTTGTAAAATGCCACTTCAGTCTCAGATAAGTGATACCCGATCAACTCTGTAGACACTTAGAAAAATTAATTCCAAATCTAGCCATTATAAATTAAATTCCATTGATTCTTTATAAAGCTCGATCTCGGTCTCGTCACATTGTCACTTTGTCATTTCGAAGCACAAATATAGCCATTAACAACTAAATATAGCAAAAAAATAATCTCAAGTGAATCATTTAGTCAAATTTAGTTTTAATATGAAACATTTAATCATTGGTATACTCGGTCCAATAATTGTCACTATGTCATTTTGAACCGCAAATATAAACATTAACCAACTTAATATCAAAATATAAGCCTAAAATTATATTTATTTTAAGAATTTTGTTGGTTGAATGCATTTTTAGGCCCACGATTCAAATGACCAAACACCCCATAATTCTCTTAGCCCAACAATTCAAATGATAATTTTGTTTGATTTTTATTCGGCCAAAAAATGGACAAGCAAAGAACCTGATCCATAAATACATGGATATAAACCCTTGAATCCTTAATTTCTAGTACAATCCAATCCTAATCACATTCAACACACTCGTCCACCCCCATCTCAACTTCTCTCCCATCAAAGAGTTGCCAGTTTCACTATAGTCCCTTATCTTAATCTTTCTATCAAGATAACACATCAACAAATCAATTCTTACTATACACTTCAAGATCCCATCTTATAACCCAACCACTTCAAACGAATTAAATCACAAACACGAATAAGCATATTCAAATGAAACTTAATCTCAAGTCCTAAAAGACATACAAACGCAAATCGTTTATAGATTAACCTCGCAGACCAGCCCTTTTGAATTTTTCTAACTTATGTAAACCTTGCACCAACGAAGAAGAATGAAGGCTTCAAGGTCCTTTGGAGGATCTTAGGTAGGTTTCAAGCTGTTTTTCGTTTTGTTGTGAGGAGTCAAGATCGATGATGATTTGATTTTCTTGTTGTAGAGAGCTTTAAGTCTTTTAATTTCATGATTGATATAAAAGAAAACCAAACTGAGATCTCTTTTGAATTTGATTTGGTTCGAGTCTTAGTTAATGTGAAGAGGTTGGAGGAGTTGATGATATGTAACAAAGGGAATAGGTTAGAGATTGGATTTGTTGTTGTTATAAGGGTTGTAATTGGAGTCGTGATTACTGGATGTAAGGGTTGTAATTTGAGTTTGAGTCATTTGTTCTTCTTTCATCATTTTGTCTTTTGGTCTTTGACTTGGTCCAACTGACTCATTGAGTTGACTGGGTCAACTCGGTAATTACCGAGTTGACTCAGTATGGGTTTATGCATATTTCGCTTACACACACCATCTGAAACATATTTCGCTCCCAAACCAAGTTTTGGGCAAAGTAACGTTTTAGATATGTGACATATTTCGCTTGAAACACAACTTGTAATACATTTTTCGCTCTCATCATACATATTTCGCTCAAGTTAACATAAATCGCTTGCACATTTCGCTTGACATACATAGATCGCTAGCGTCATGTTGCGGTTGTCGTAAGGGACTTGTACAAGAAGTTTTACAACTCCCTAGGCAGTGTACCTAACCGTTGTAGTGTAGTATAGGCACGACTCGGGGGTTGTTATCGTTCTCTAGGGGAATAGGTTAGGAAGCCTTGATCATGGTCTAACAGAATTCTAAGGGGTGAGAGAAGATTCTTTTTGTGTTTTTATATATTATGAAAGCGGCAAATCATATGTTTAAGAGATTGGTTGGTTTTAGCTATTAAACTAAATATAAACTAAGCTACTGGTGATAACAATATAATAAAAGATTGTGTTTATTTAATCATGTATTACTCCCTAGATTGCTTCTCCTAGTTTTGTTGCTTTGTCACACTTGTGATGATCTATGTAATTATTTCCTAAGTCATGAACGAATTACACGAACCCGTCGTCTATTTAATATTCCGTTAAGGCAACGCACAAGTAAGGTAGTATGAAGACTATTATAAGGCCCCTAAGAGTATATTAAATGCATTTGAAATATATTAAGAGTGGATCAACCATATAAGGGGCAAGGTAGTATGAAGATTGTTACCCGATGGCATCCTTTCTACACAATCATGTTTTCCTAGACATATCAACAACGATACAGACAAAAGCTGATTTTCTAAGACCTAATATGCATATTCATCACAAGAAGCAACACTACTAAGATCTGCATCCTAGGTTTCATACAATCATAAATAAACACAATAGAAGGTTTAGCCAAGCATGTTATAAGTAAAACAAGAACAATAATGAATCAAACAACACATAGACATATTGAATGATTAAGATAATCTTACTTGATTAAAACTTGAATTGAAGGAAGTACAATAGGGTTTTGAGGCCCTAAAATCATCCCTAATAGCTGCTAAATGAACTAGGGTTCGTCCCTTTCTTTTACTCTAAATCTACACACTTAAAACCCTAAAACGGATTTGTATTTATAGGAAAATCGCTGCGACAGCGTCGCGTGTTAATCGTGACCCCGTTATGAATAGAATGTTCTAGATAATGGGTTGGGTCGTACAATCTGACGCCGTCTGGAGATCTTGTGACACCGTCTTGAGATGGGTTGTGACGGCGTCACATGTAATCTGTGACGCCGTCTCCAGCTTCTGAGTAGAAATTCTTGAGAGATGTTGATGTAGGTTTGTAGTCTTGTCCGTTTCTTCTCCAAATCAGCCCAAGTCACGTGTATTTCCTCCAAATACTGAATACCTGAAAAGGAACGATTAAGTACCTATTTTGGGCATAAATGCACGATTTAGGGGGTTAAACGACCCTGAAAAAGTGTATAAAATGACACCTCATCAAATACCCCTACACTTGGGATCTGATTGTCCTCAAGCAAATGGGCTTTTCTACCTAGACAATAGAAAATATGAGTGTCATTTTACCTACTCTTTAAAAGTATTTTACAACACAACCTTCTAGACCTCGTAATTAAAAGCACGAAAAGTAAATACTAGCACCTCACATAAGTGTTTGGGATTCTCTCTTTCACTCGGGTGTATAATAAATTATAACATATAGGGGAAACTAAAAATCAACACTTATTACATGTCATAGCATGTAAATTACCATAGGCTTGGTAAAGGATCAAACCTCCACCGCTAGGCGCAAGCATTATTCATTACTATCTAAGAGGTCTTTTTAAAGGGTTGTGGGGTGTAGGTGTAAGATAACATATAATGTAAACGGAAATAGACGGGATACATTTGGGTGGCTTTGGGTGAATTTGGAGTGGAAATGTTAGCTAATTATTTACACGAATACACTTTAGTTTGGTTGCTAAGCCAAGACTCGGACGAAGATATACAAACTCTACACAACTCTACATCAATCTCTTTCTTTTTCATTTCTCTTTTTTTTAATAACATAATACATCATAACTTAGGGTTTATAACACATACCCCTACACTTGAGCTTTTACATGCTCGATATTTACAATCTAACTAATGACCTGATTTGAGGTGGATCAAAATAACATGGAGATCATCTAACAAACATATGGGGGTATTGACTTAACTTTTCTTCCCCATTCTTCTGCAAAATAAATACTACCATGAATCCCAATCGTCCCAAAATAGTATTTACAAGGATAAGGACTCAGCAACCGTGTACACAATAATTAACTTGGGTTAAAACAATAATGTATTAAAAACGAGTACATACAAGGTAGGCTAAGGCGATTTGGGTGTAACAATTGGTGTAAGGGTGAACAATGTTTTTCATTAATAGTCTGGCTTAACCAAAAAATAATGAGAACCGTGAAAAAGGATAGGCTCGGAGGGTTATACTAGGGGTATCCTGCACTAAAGGTGAGTGCATGGCAAGGGTATGGGATAGTTATATGATCGGTGTGACCATCATAACAATTACAGGTTTAAAACATGGGTTAATCCTAATGCCACTTATTAAGAAAATTCTAACACTTACTATGCGGTCTCGGGATGCATCACAAAAACAAGTTTTAGAATTTAATATAATACCGGTACACTCTCATAATCCTTAAGTAACCAATACCAATGCTCCAAAAAGGCGACAAAACCACGCATACATATCCGTAACGACGTAATAGACACACATGATTGCTCACTCCTTAACTCGAACAAGCTAAAGTTATAACATCTAAGGGCGAACCTCACATTTTGGGGGTGGAATTTGAGGGTTTTTGTGCTAGCAATATAAATTCCTATCCATGAGACTCTTAATACTTGGTTTTCGTTAGTATGTGTCATAAAGAATTTTAAATTTGGGTCAAAATTACCTCTTATGCTATGTTTCGATATATTACCCATTATTTTATGGACAAAGCAAATGGCAAATGAAAGAATAGTTTCTAAGGCTTATTTTCCTCTACACTTAAGTTAAACATTGTCCCTAATATTCTATAAAAGTACCGTAAAATGAATTAAGGGAAAAGAAAACAAGGAAAAGAAACTAGTACTCCCCTGGTTTGCTCACTAATGGAGAAGAAACATGCGATAACTGGTTAAATCGTCATCCAAGAATCATCGAATGAAACTTTCTAAGAATTTCCAAGCTTATTCACATCAAATATAACCTGTAATCAAAGACAAAGACAACTACACCAAGCATAAAATCGACGGGATAGATATAAATACAATAAGAGTTTAGGGTTTCGACTCTATGAAAGCAGTAAAGATAGGATGAGAGTAATTATATAATTATAGGTTTATGCAGGTTTACAAAAGAATTACAAATCTTAAATATTGGACATTTTATTTTTCAAAAATACTACAAAATTCGAATTTTCACATGCCTGGAGACGCGACACCGTCGGGTGTTAATCCCGACGCCGTCTCCAGCGTTTGTGAAAAATCCTTCCTTGTTTTTAATGAGAAATTTCCTGTACGCAATTTTATTAGTTAAATCTAAAGAAAGCACTACATAAAAACCTGGAATTAATCGTTACAATCATATGACTCGAAACTGACGCGAATTAATCTAAACAATTTATTTTAAATGTTTGAATTTTGGTTCTAAAGACCGAATATTTCCCTACACTTATTTTGTTTCAAAATACCTTTGATTGTAAATAAGACAAAGTTATAAACAAAACAAAGCATGATTACAAAGTGATTCAAACATAAAAGAATAAGTGAAAAGAATTAAAACACACGACACTCCTAATATGCGAGAATAATAAAAATTAGGCTGATGGGACGTGCTTTGTTTGCCTCCCAAGAAACGGTTGTTTTTGTTCAAGTCACGAGCCTGACTCTACCTTTATTTAGCAGATAAAGGGGAGGGTTCCCCTACACTTGAGTTCAAGTGCGGGTGATAGTAACGGTACACACCAATGTTGTGAGGAGGGGTCACATGCTAAAAAATTGGTTGTTGAATAATATGCTCCAAATGGTGTGTTTATTTTATCCTAACATTCTCTACTTCTTTTTGCCAAATAGGTGTATTAATTCCTCTTCTAAGAAAAGAAACTTCTTTGGATTCTAATTGCCAATCATCTTCTATCATCTCGAAATTCGCAAAATCAACACCTAAAGATCCATTGTGTTCAAATAAACCCAGTTTAAATCCATAATGTTTCTTAGGATTATCAATGCATAGGTGATGATAGCAATACATTTCCTTAGGGTGGAAAGATGCCAAGTGAGGTGAAGGTGGTGTATGAATGGTCAGGAGATCTACTACCTTTATCCTAAAACTATCCAGACTAAGTGGTTTGATGGGTGGTTCGGGATCTCTTTCGTCTCCAAGATTTACATCTAAGGGTGGACAATTTAGTAAGGATTGTGGTTGAGGCTCCGGTTCATCAAAACTAGGAACTTCCCTAGAACTAAGAGGAATGTCATGATTACAAGTATTCAAGCCTAAATCCTCTAGTTGTGTTTCGTCCAAAGGTTCTACCTATATCAGGGTTCCTAAAGTCTCTTCTATTTCTTTCGGGTAAGTCACGGACGGGGTGTATTCCTTAAATAATGGGAGGACTTGTGGGGCACTTTGTGGGTCCAGATTTTCTACCTTATCCCATGCTATACCCTTATGCATCTCAACCCAAACATTCTTATTTCCAAACAATCTTTTTGCTTGAACCTTTAAATTTGCTACTTCTTGTTCAGAAATAATGTTTTGTGGGTTGTCCCATTTTTTTGGCTTTGGGCGAAATTATCTATCGCTTCCCATGCTTCTTCACCACTTAATTCCTTAAGGTTCCCGTCTGCTGCAAAGTCAAGGTCCATTCGGGTATAGTCGTCGACATGATCATAAAATAATTAAATAAGGGACCATAAATCAAGGCCATGATGAGGGACTCTTTGGATTAAGTTTTTGAAATGAGTCTACGCATCGTAGATAGGTTCATCTTGATGTTGTTGGAACACCAAGGTATAATTTTAGAATAGGAAGTTTATGTTTTGTGGAAGGTTTTGAAAGGGTGTGGTTGGTGATCTTTCATACATCATGATGGTGAACGAAAGAGGGATTTACAAAACAAAGGGCACAAAGAAAAGATAGACTACAAGAAAGCTAATATAACAGAAATAAAATCTCACTTGAAAGGATTCAAGAGTAGAACTAAGTTAAACTATGATCAAAACCTAACTATTCCCCGGCAGCGGCGCCAAAAACTTATTGTGGTTGTCGTAAGGGATTTCTACAAGAAGTTTTACAACTCCCTAGGTAGTGTACCTAACCGTTGTAGTGTAGTATAGGCAAGACTCGGGGGTTGTTATCGTTCTCTAGGGGAATAGGTTGGGAAGGCTTGATCATGGTCTAACAAAATTCTAAGGGGTGAGAGAAGATTCTATTTGTGTTTTTATATTTTATGAAAGCAGTAAATCATATGTTTGAGAGATTGGTTGGTTTTAGCTATTAAACTAAATATAAACTAAAATACTGGTGATAGCAATATAGTAAAAATTGTGTTTATTTAATCATGTATTACTCCCTAGATTGCTTTTCCTAGTGTTGTTGCTTTGTCACACTTGTGATGATCTAGGTAATTATTTCCTAAGTCGTGAACGAATTACACGAACTCGCCGTCTATTTAATATTCCGTTAAGGCAACGCACAAGTAAGGTAGTATAAAGACTATTACAAGGCCCGTAAGAGTATATTAAATGCATTTGAAATATATTAAGAGTGGATCAACCATAGAAGGGGAAAGGTAGTATGAAGACTGTTACCCGATGGCGTCCTTTCTACACAATCATGTTTTCCTAGACATATCAACAGCGATACAGACAAAAGCTGGTTTTCTAAGACCTAACATGCATATTATAAGTAAACACTAAGATCTACATCCTAGTTTTCATACAATTATAAATAAACACAATAGAAGGTTTAGCCAAGCATATTATAAGTAAAGCAGGAACAATAATGAATCAAACAACACATAGACATATTGAATGATTAAGATAATCTTACTTGATTAAAACATAAATTGAAGGAAGTACAATAGGGTTTTGAGTCCCTAAAATCGTCCCTAACAGCTGTTAAACGAACTAGGGTTCGTCCCTTTCTTTTACTCTAAAGTTACTTACTTAAAACCCTAAAAACGAATTTGTATTTATGGGAAAATCGCTGCGACGGCGTCACGTGTTAATCATGACGCCGTCATGAATAGAATATTCTAGATAATGGGTTGGGTCGTACATTCTGACGTCGTTTGGAGATCTTGTGGCGCCGTCTTGAGATGGGTTATGACGGCGTCACGTGTAATCTGTGACGCCGTCTCCAGCTTCTGAGTAGAAATTCTTGAGAGATGTTGGTGTAGGTTCGTTGTCTTGTCCGTTTCTTCTCCAAATGAGCCCAGGTCACGTGTATTTCCTCCGAATTCCTTTCAAATGTTGAATACCTGAAAATGAACGATTAAGTACCTATTTTGGGCATAAATGCATGATTTAGGGGGTTAAACGACCCCAAAAAAGTGTATAAAATGACACCTTATCACGTCATATCATGTTTTGCTAGCATCAAAATGAGCCCAGAAAAACGGTACAAAAATAAGCTTTAAAGCACAAATATGACAGATCTATAAGTCAAAAAGAAAATAGTACACTTTTTGATTAGAAAAAATGAGGATTTCGAGACCAGGAAGAGTGATTATATGAAATTTTGGACTGGAAAGAGAAAAATGTATGCGTGACCAAAAAAATCATAAAAATAGTGACATATTTAAAAAAATAGTGACAAATTTAAGACCACCAACCAGACCATAGAAAAGTAAAACCGACCCAAGATTGTAACCGAGGTTCTATTACCAATTGAAGAAACTAGAGAATCATTGATCTGGTGGTCGAGGAGACTCAAACCATTAGATAGCCATATTGTAGAGAGAGAAAGCTAGAGAGAGAAATAAATGTGTAAAATGAATAAAGAAGAAAATGATACAAGAGTCTTAATCCCTCCATGGAAGCCATAGAGGGGTATTTATAGCCCATACGCTTCTAAACTATACATAGTTTCCTATTCTAGTCCTTGCGTATGTGACTATGATAAACTATGGTAATTCCGTAATGTCGTCACGTAAAATGGATTTCTAACAAAGATAGAGAAGCTTAAGAGATTGAGACTCCTTGGCTAGTAAGACTTTATGATCCCTGCATTGGAAGACTTACTATTTATTATCTGCATTTTCATATTTGATATACTTTCGTACTTGGTACTTTGTTATTTGGATTTTCATTTTATGACTATGTATTGTTGTGTTTCGATTAACCTCGATACAAGTGCCCTCTTGTGTCAGGTGTCGTCATAACATTTTGATTTATTTAGTAATTATGCATTTTAGTTATTCTCTATTGTGACGTCAATGTATTGTGATGATGCCTATCGTGTTACGCCTCGCGATTCCGCCTTGGCGGGGTGTGACACATAAGAACATAACAATCTACCAAATGGATGTCAAAACTGCATTCTTAAACGGTGAGCTATGAGAAGAGGTCTATGTTAGTCAACCATAAGGCTTTATAGATCCAGCCAATCCAAATCATGTGTATAGGCTAAAGAAGGCTCTCTATGGCTTGAAACAGGCTCCTCGCGCTTAGTATGATATGTTGTCAAAGTTTTTACTATCTCAAAAATTCTCCAAAGGTGTTGTCGATCCTACATTATTCACCAAGAGAGAAGGCAAAGATATCCTACTGGTACAGATTTACGTAGATGGTATTATTTTTGCCTTTACTGATTCTGCTCTATGTGATGTATTTGCTGAAATAACAAGTTCTAAATTAAAGATGTCAATGATGGGTAAAATGTCTTTCTTTCTTGGACTACAAATTTCTCAAAGTCCCAGAGGCATCTTTATTAACCAGTCAAAATATGCTCCAGAAATAATAAAGAAATACGGTATGGAATCTAGTGACTCGGTTGACACTCCTATTGTAGAATAATCTTAACACAAGTATGGAATAATTCACTTAGAGTTTTAGAGAGAGAGAGGTGATTGGATGAACACTTAGAGAGAGAAAGAAAAATGATAATATTAGCTTAAGTGAAAAATGTAACAAATGAACAACCAACACCCTCTCCAAGCTATGGAGAAGGTACTTATACTCTAGTCTTGGCCGGCCATGGACCCTTAGTGGGCTTATCCATGGGCCTTTGGCCCGATTAGCTTTATAACTTAACCTTACAACTTACTACGAGCTACGAATAACTATATTGGTAGTGACTGACACTTTTTCGTATTTCTACAATCTCCCCCTAAGGGAGGTCACTCCAATTTATAAAAATTTAAACTTAGCATACTATGCTTTCACTTCGGTCTTGAGCTCGTAGTCTTAAACTTAAATCATTAACTTGTGATTTGATGTAGTGATCATTGACTTTGGATTTGAGCTAGTTCTTTAGACTTGACATGAATGTGATCTTTGAGCTTCTTGAAATCATCAACCAAGCATAATCTCGTTTCGCCGTCTTGTAAACTTTGTCATCTCGTGAACTTGTAACTTCTAGACCGACATGCTCATACCTTTCTTGATTTGATAATCTTGAAAAGCTTTAATAATGCATCTTTCTTGAATTTCTTTAACTTTAACACTTTGTCGCTTCAAGAAGGACGTATGGTATCAGATTAGCGGAAGTCTTGAAACATGTACTTGAGCTTTCATGATGTTTTTATATTTATCGGTTGTGTATGAGCATGTGGCTATGAATCTTGTGAGTCTGCTGGAATTAGGTACCACCATCACCATTTGTAAATATTCCTAAAATAAAACAGTTAGAAATAAAGCAGGGGGATGAATATGGCTTTGTCATTCGCCCGTGTTTGGTTGGAGTAACCTTCGAATCCGTGAGGATCGACCTGTGATCAGATAGATTCAATTTAAGAAGAATCTACTTTACAGGATTTCCAGCTAGAGTATCGAATCTTTCCAACACATATGTATCAGATTCATCAAACTCAGCATGTTCTCATTCTCGGAACGTTTCAAAGCAGACAACACGATAAGAGTGAACCAGCGAGTTACTATCTCATCGATTGAAATAAAAAATTGATTTGAAAATCAATCGACGTATCACTTGCTAAAGTGTTTTTGTGACACATCGAGAGTGTTAATCATTTCAAAAATTTATCAGCAATCGTCAATTCGTAACCTTGAACAAGTTTGATTCTTATAGAATCACACCGTTGTTTCTTTCCAGTTGTCACAAGTTTGATTCATATAGAATCGCATAAGTCACCTACCATGAGCTTGTTTGATGTTGGCTCAAGCAGGATTTCCATCTTCATAGTGATTGAAATCACTCGGATGTTTTGGCAAAATCACAAAGATAATGCGTAGGACTCTTAATATGTTAACTTGTTATTCACACTGTGTGACATAGCAAGCATAATTTGACAAGTATCCTAATGAGATTTATGGATGATCTCTTTTGGCTCTAGACTCAATAATGCACTTTGTTTTTAGTGATTAGAGGCTGGAGCAGACTGCCACTTTTTCAATATCAACCAACTCGGAGTGAGAAGGTCGACAGAAATGCGTGTAATCTCCGTAAGAAATGAAACAAGAGTCTGTTGAGAGACCTTGATAAATGTAAAATATACATATCCATTTGTATCTAAAATAACCCATTTAAACCCAAAACAGACCAAAAATGGCAAAAATATGCTTGTATTTGTGTTTTGTGTGTGCAGGTACGGATATATCAGAAATCACATGAAAACCGTCAAAAACGGGCAAGCACGGACACGAGAATCAGAAGAGTACAAAAAGAAGCCAAAGAATCAAAGCCGAAGCCAGAAAAGTCAAGCCTCAGTCAAATCCAGTCAAAGAAAAGTCAACTCATGGTCAACAGAAGTCAACCACTACAAGACAAAACCTCACAATAATCTAATTCCAGTCCCTCAAGTTCATAAATGTCCAAAAATAACCCCTCATACCTTATTGGGCCTTAAATACCCTAAAATTCCTCACCCGGATCCATTTGGCCCAAAAGCCCATTTAAAAGCCCACTTAGCCTAGCCTATTTCTCCTTTTAATAAACCACAAGGGCTAGTTTTGCAATTTCTGAAATTTGTTTATAACGAGAAAAAAGAGAAAAGAAAGACAAGGACCATTTGTGTAATATCCCAAAGATATAACAGTTTTAACTGTCAAAAAATGGGCGCGAAGCTTTTTTTACTATTCATCATCACTTACGTCTCACTAGCCAGGGTAAAACAAGGGGCTTTTCAAAATCAAAGGACAAAGTGGTCAATTCTTGAGCTCCTAAGCAAGATAGAAGGGAGAGATTAGTCATATCACAAGTCCTCATTAGCTCACTCAAAAGGAAGGACACGTCATCAATGGAAGAAGCACAAGTATATGTGGGTTTTTGTACTAAATCACTCAGTAAAGAAGCACAAGTGAGCCTCAAACGGATTGCCATGTTGGCAATCCGTGTGAGGTCACTTATTGATCCAACGACTCAAATCTTTGATCCAATGATTATGACAATGAGTGGTGAAGATTGAAGGATTGAAGAGCAAGGCAAGGCATCCTAGAAGCTTCTTTCAGCACCTATAAATAGGGCCTCACTCTTCACACACACACACACGTAGCTTTTAGGATAGATTTTAGCTTAATTTCAACTTTTAGCTTAATTTTCTCTTTTATCATGGTAATTCTCTTTCAAGTATTGTAACAAGTTTTTTTTAATGAAATTCAGTTGATCTAAATCTCTTTTAAGCTCTCTTGTTTTACCAAATAAGCTCTCATTTTCTATTAAATGCTAAGTTAGATCCTATAAGCTACTCAATAAGCTCTTTTAGTCTATAAGCTAAAATTGAGCTCAACTAACCTTAAATCTTACCTTAACTACCTATAAAATCAGCTTAAATTCTAATTACCTATTGGATTTGGACTTATGAGCTTATGGAAGGGGGATCTAAAATGGAAGGATCCCCAAGGACTTATACCCTAGCTTATTAATAAGCTAGGGAGCTTGTAGCTGCCTTAAATGGTCCTTTTGTTTAGCTAAAGGTTCAAGTAAGTTTCTCTTTTCCTTTTTCTCTAATTTCAGTTTAAATTGCTTAGTTATAGCTTATATGCTTATTATTGCTTATTTGCTTATTCTCTTTGCTTATTCTCTTTGCTTATTAGTACTTATTTGTGTT
>BQNB010044231.1:21655-45017 GCA_026074375.1 Tanacetum coccineum | reverse complement strand
GCTTGAATTAAAACACGAAATTAAATGAAACTGAATTTTATTGAAAATTTAAAGGATTACAATACTTGAAAAAGCAAATTACATGAAAATAAACTTTAAGCTACTAAAACGCTATTAACTACTACAAGCTTAAGCTAAAATCCTACACACCCTCTCTGAGTGATCAAGCCCTCTATTTATAGGGGTGAGAGGAACCTTCTAGCCTTCAGGACGCTCCCTCAATCTCTAATCTTGGCCCTCCAATCATAACCGCCTCTAATCTTCAATCTTTGAGTCGTTGGATCAAGTACACGTCTAATTGGCCAATCATATTGCTGGGGATTGCCAGCGTAGATAAAGAGGGTGTCAATGTTGTTAGTCATACCCTTTTAGAAGGTCTTTGATGCTTGTACTTAGGAGGATTTACCCTGCTACGTTAATGGAGGTGAAATATGTGAGGGAAAAGAAGATCCACAGTAAGTTTAACCTGGGTGTTTGACCCGTGTGTTATATCATTTTTTTGATTTAGGCTCAGGGATGGAGTTGGGCTTGGATTTGGTTACATGGGCCAAGGAAATTGGTAAAGGTTTATAAATAATGGATTTAAGGCTTAAAGGATTAATGGTTTAGGTTTATAAACTAATGGGCTGACCCGACCCATTAAGTGGGCTCGGGTTGGTCCATAGAAGATAGGTACGGCTTCGGCTTCGGTATTTTCGCACTCTTTCAATCTCATGCTCGTATTTTGTCTCTTTTGCTTGATTTTTGTCCTTTTGTGATTTATCCATTACCTGTAAAGCATTAACCACAAAATACAACTATACAATGCATTTTAATGTATTTTTGGTCTTTTAAGCTTATTTTAATAAGGTAAAATGATATGTGATTAAACACATATCAGTATTGCATGGTTATTTGTCGAATTGTTTATACATATATAGTATTGCTTTACGCACTTCAATGGTATAAAAAATTTCTTGATCATATTGTCTCTACTTTGCTTCTCATACTTTTATTCTACATGTATTTTTTTTTTGCTACTACAGACGCTTACAGAAAAAAATGAATAAACCAACAATTTGAAAATATGTTAATATTGTTTTGTTGAGACAAATTATTGTTATAAAAGGTTGGTTACTCATGGAAGAAACAATAACACAAAGCTTATTATTTTTTGAGAAACATATTGATAGAGAATCTTGTTGATGAAAACTTAAATCGTTTTTGTTTATTTAGTCAGACTATAACACCTCGTGTTTTAGGACAATGTACGACATTAATAAAGTCACTATTTATTTTTAGTATTGTACGCGTTTGTTTTTAATGGAAATCGTTAAGTTAAATCGCGTAAACTAAAAATGACCAGTTAACGTAAACGGGCATCAAGCAATTTATTGTTTACGTCAAACAAGGGTTAAGCAATTATTGTGAGAATAATTATTAACGTTTCACAAGTTACTTTATCGGATACGTGAAAGTGTTTACGTTTCGCGATAAATGACAATTAGGTTTTCCCGGAAACCCTAAAAATTAACGTACGCTTCAACAAATACCTACGTTTATATACAATGATCAAAGTTTATAAAACTTTATGCATATGTATATATATACACGTCTCATATGTATATACAAGATACAACAAATACTTTACAAAATACCAAGACATTTACTAAGTAAACTTTTATTATAAAAACTGACACTTTACTCTTTAATTAAAAGGTTTTTACTTTTACGTTCGTTTATAAAAATACAACAAGTACATTTCACCATTATATAAAAGAAATAAAGGAAAAACACCTCCCTTGAAATCATGGGATGATTCCCATTAGGAGGAACCAAGAGACCAAGACATTTAAGCCCTTGGTTCCCTCCTTTCTTGTCCCCTTGAACCCACGTCCCAACCAAGCCCCCCCTTGGACTTTCTAGTCAAACTTTGCAACTAACAAATTATCTACTTTGATGCTTCTAGTGATATCATGCTGCATAAGTGAAACGTCGTACTTCGCTGATTACTGTAACTTGGATGGGGAGGGAGAGAGGGGATGGTGACTACCAACCCCCCCAAAAACCCACGGCTCAAATAACAACCTTAAGCAAACCATACAAAATTTTTCTACAATCCATACAACCCTTTACACATCAATTTAAGGCCATACTAAATGTGTTTTTTCAAAGCATTGGTATCATCATTTGCAAGGATTAAGGTAGGAAAATGGTGAGATTAGGGTTTCAAACCTAATCTTGGGTTTATAAGCTTGTAAGCTTTGGTTTTGAATCTAAACACGGGTTTAGCATTCATTTCTCATCTCATACATCATCCCTAAGGTCTTCCTAATTCCTTCATACTTTTATTTATTATGATTTTATGTGTTATATGTTAATTATGGCTAAATCACCACTAAGGACTTTTTAATATGTAAAATGAGTCTTAGTTATGTTTATGAAATTTATGCATTTATTCTTATCTGTCATATGGTTAAATATTATCATGGAAAACTGAATGTAAAGTATGTTAACATATGGTTTAAGTATAAACATGTTTAGGTAATAATTAGGGTTTTATAAGGTTACTTAAATAAATCAACATGTGAATACGTAATGGAAAAATAAATTGTTTAAACTTTGTTACAATGACTTTTATAAGGATTATGCGATGAACTTGGACATTATTATAAGTATCAATATGTTTAAAAATAGCCTTTTTCGGTTTGTAAAGTTACTACTAAATTAGATAATACATAAAACATGGTTTTTATAAAGTTTATACACCTATACTTTGGGGCTGTTTTAAATTCGAACTCATACTGTAGGTAATGACTTTTTTTATAAAAAATTTTATAAAAAAAATTTTTGTTTTTACAGCCTCATGACGATTCCAAAAATGATTGAATCGAAAAAACCAATATATAACGAAAAAGATACGTTAATTAAGTTTTACTCGACATAAATCTTTTATAAAAACTATTTTTATAAAAGTTACTTATTCATTACAGAGCCTAATATTTTTAAAAAACATCTAAACATATGATATAACTTTTAATTACGAGATCGTACTCGAAAGAATCGCTAAAAACGGAACTATACCGAAATAAACTCCGACGTTTTACGATAATTAAAGTTTTTAAAAAGTTATTTTATAAACTATACAGTAAAAAGCACTATTCATAGTGGGTGTTTAACTTTATAAAATATAATACATCTTTTAATAACAAAGACGTACTCGAAGGAATCACTAAAATCGGGATTAAAACGAATAAGTTATTACGATTACAAGTTTACGCTAATTAAAACTAAAAACGATAAACTAGCTGTTGTGAACAGTAAAATTACTATTCATCGCAGAATCTTAAAAACTTGAAAATGTAATATTTTGATCACTCGTCTTACTACGAAGACGTGGGCGTAAGAAACGCGAGCAACGGACTTAAAACGACCAAATTAGGTCATTTTTACGAAAAGTTCCCCACTTTTTACAGTTTTACTGATTTACTATTATTTGGGGTGAAAACATGCTTTGTTTTATAAAGTGGACGCAAGTGTTTTAAAATATATTGATTATGTGTTTGCCTAAGTAGCGATAACCCTCCTGAGCCCATTATCATGAACTGTCAATTGCATAGATGTAGTTGTTAATTGCATTATGTGAGCGCGAATGTTATAAATAGATCTATTGGGATTAACCTCCCCGTTTGGGTGATTAGCTATCACCGGGAACGAACGTTGACCATGTCGGACTTGGATGTTGCGGGTTACAACATCTGTACGGGCAAAATAACTGCTAAAATAGCAAATATAGGTTGAGCTTCAGTGTCATGAGCTTAGTGCAACAGTAATCTGGTTTTATGATTGTTGGCATATGTTGTAACATCACGGGAAAGTCTTGCGGTCCTGCATAATTTAAATACATAAACCTATGAATTCACCAACATTTTTGTTGACGTTTTAAGCAATGTTTTCAGGAGGTCAATAGGCACGAGGTGCCAAGGATGCATTGGATTACATTTTGGATTGCACACTTAAAGATTTATGTGCATCATATTTTGGGAAATGTATTGTTGTCTTTTGTAATATTAAACAAGGAACAAGTAAAGCTTTATGCTTTTGTATTATGTCTTATAATTAAATCCAATGTATCAATTTAAACGACTTTTTGTGTCGTTCTTATATATATCTTGTGCTGTTGATCTTGAAGTAACACGCCCCGGATCCTTATTCCGCTGCGACCCATTTTGGGGGTGTTACAGATTGGTATCAAGAGCCAAGGTTATAGAGAACCAGGTCAAAATGTTTTTGCTGGACTATAACCGTTTTCAAACATTGCATACATACAAAAGGGTTTTTACGGGGTATTCATATACAAATTGTTGCATTAGTCGGTTAGGCTATATACATGCATAATTGATATACGTGTTTATAATATATTACGTATATAAGGATAATAGTCTTATATTAATATACTTATATAAGTCACTTTTGATTTTTCAGTTTCGAGCATGTCGGATTCGGAAGATTCTACAGTTACGTATACTGAGATATCCAGCCCATATGAGGACCTATCTGACATAGGATCACCAGGAGCCGAAGGACCTATTTTTCAGGATCCACCGTCTCCAGATTACGTGCCTGGCCCTGAGGAGCCAGAGCAGGCACCACCTTCACCTATCTATGTACCATTTGTTCCGGAGCCTGTTTACCCGGAGTTCTTACCAGAGGACGATGTCCTACCGGCTGAGGAGCAGCCATTGCCTGTTGCTGCCTCACCTACTACTGAGTCACCGGGATACATTCCTGAGTCCGATCCTGAGGAGGATCCGGAGGAGGATGACGAGGAGGATCCTGAGGAGGATCCAGCCGACTATCCTGCTGACAGAGGAGACGACAGGGATGATGAGGAGCCATCTGACGATGACGATGATGATGATGATGATGCAGAGGAGGAGGAGCACTTAGCTCCTGCCGACCCTGCAGCTGTTGCTTATTCAGCTGACCAGGACCCATACCTTGCTTATCGCGTCACGGCTAGGATGTCCATCCGACCCCAGGCGCCGGCACCGTTCCTCTCCGAGGAAGTTGCTGAGAGATTGTTAGCCTTACCTACTCCACCACCATCACCTCTCTCTCCATACTCATCACCACTTCCTCAGATACCCTCTCCGCCATTACCTATACCATCACCACCACCCAATAGCCCTACATATGTTGAGGGATCTCTGGGATCCCGAGCTGCTGGGATTAGACAGAGAGATGCACTACCATCTCCTGTTCATGAGACTGAGATGCCTGAGATTTGTTTACCGCTTCGTAAGAGGCCGTGTCGTACTACTCCTGGTCCTGGATACGAGGTCGGGGAGAGTTCGACAGCTGGTGCTGCTAGGCAGGTTGGACCTACCACAGCTAGGGCAGACCTTTATGGATTTGCTGATATGTTAGATGCCGCTCCAGGACGCCAGACGACTAGAGAGTTAGGCTATGGTATTACAGATACATGGGATGACCTTGTAGGAGCCATCCAGGAGATTGCACCGACCACCCTAGAGGGGGTCAATCAGAGAGTTATTGAGTTGGCTACTACTGTTGACCAGGAGGATGAGATCATATATTCCCAGCTGGATGATGCACGGTATGACCGAGCTCTACTTAGAGCCCGAGTCAACATGTTATACAGGGATAGGCCATTCCATAGACGCACTGCCATTCTGATGGAGGAGGAGGCCAGATTATCTCGTGCCGCTTGGGCACAGTCGATGGATGCTTGCGATCAGGTACGTTCCGAGGGCATATCACTTCGGACTACGGTCATGGCTCAGCAGTCCGAGATCACTGAGTTGCAGGCAGCAGACCGTAGGAGACAGACGGTGATTACAGATCTGCTGAAAGCAGACGAGTTAAAAGTCATTTAAAACCGATACATTGGGTTTAACAGATTGTTTGTTACAAAAGCACGAAGCTTTACTTGTTCGTTGTTCAAAATACAAAGATTCTAGTCCATAACAAATGTTTCCTCAAAATGTAATGCAACCAAATCTTTAATGCATATGACTTCCAAAATAATGACCACCAATGTATCCCTTGCCTTCTACCTCATTGATCTCCTGAGAAAAACATTGCTTTAAAACGTCAACAATAATGTTGGTGAACTCATAGGTTTGTAAAATGTATAATGTAGGACCGCAAGATTTCCCCATGATAATGCAACAGATGCAAACATCAATAAATGTAATTACGTTTCCCTAAGATCATGATACTGAAGCTCGACATGTATGAATTGCAATATAAATTGTCAACATTGCCCGTGATGATGTTTTAACCCGCAATATCCCAAATCCGACATGGTATACGTTAGTTGTCCGGCATACCGGCACAGTGAGCATGACTCACCTGAACGGGGATGTCAATCCCAAATAGATCTATTTATAACATTCGTGCTCACAACAAATAATTAACAGTTCATGATAATAGGCTTAGAGGGTTATCGTAACTTAGGCAAACACGTAATCGTAATGTAAAATGTCCACTTGCGTCCGATTGTAAAACATGCATATATTTCTCACCCCAAAACTTGTAAATCATTATAAATGTAAAACGTGGGGCTATGAACTCACCTTGAGTGAGTAAATTGACAATGTCAATCACAAACTGAAAATGCGTCACGAATACGCCCGAATGCAACCTAATTAATTATAGGTCGTATGAGTACTAAGTACTTTGAATATATAATACCGTATATAATTCTATATAGCTACATCACCATCTAATTGTATTTGTGAAATCATATTTATAAAGTTAAAATGTTTATAAATATTACTTTAGTAAAAATGACGTAACTTTATCGTTTTAAGTCCGTTTTTACGTTATTTACGTCCACGCTTTCGTATTAAGACGATGTATCAAAATATTACATTTTAATATTTTAAGTCCTCTGGTGAACAGTATTTTTTACTGTTCATGCACTTTTGTAAATTTATTTAACTATCGTAAACGTCGTATCTTATTCGTTTTAACTCTAATTTTTAGTGATTCTTTCGAAAACGTCTTCGTAATTAAAAGTTCTATCTAACTAATGTATTTTCCAAAAAATATCTGAGATGAATAGTGATTTTTATTGTTCATAGTTTATAAAATTATTTTTATAAACTTTAATTATCGTAAACATGAAAAATCCATAACTTGCCTCGATATTGATCGATTAAAATTATGAATTCTTAAGGTTTTTGGAATCCTAAAAATATGTATTTTTATGAAAATAATACACATAATTTTATCAAGAATTGGAAAATAAAAAGTTTTATAAAAGCTTTTGTTGGATTTACTTGATTTGATGAGACAAAAGTGAATAAAAAAAATAAACAAGATGGAAAACAGAAAAGACCAAAATTATCATCATGAAGTTTCTAAACAAAGATGTAGAAGAAAATAAAGATTTGGTCAAAATAAGATAAGAATGAATATTAATGAGAAGATAATTAATTGATTCTCTCATTAATATATTAATTAGTTTCCTTGTAAGCCTAGGACTCCTTATGCTATAAAAGGAGGTCCAGGCATTTAGAAAAATACATCCAGAAACATAGAGTCGACTGATGAGAGTCGAATAGTAAAGGTGTGTGTGTGTACACCATAGTTAGTAGTTAATTAGTAATAGACATATTATAGATGTCTATGTAGTAGTTAGTAACCCCAAATTATAGTAGTTGGGGTAATAGGGAAAACGTTTGAATGAAAAATCTTGTTTGATAATATTGTGTTCTTATTATTCCGTTGTGCATTCAATATTATCTGTAAAACTAATCCTAGATGAGCTAAACGATTCTCAACATGTGGTATCAGAGCCTCGTGGCTCGTGATCTAGGATGTTACAAGGTTTATGTACCGAATTTTGTGAAGAAAAGAAGATGTATTGGATCTTGGTAGCTCGTGTTGAATTACTAAGCCTTTTATTAGGTTTTCATTATAGTCACTACTATGGGATCTGTTGCGTTACATGTTTATATATCATTCTTATTCAGAAAGGATCCAAGGTGTTACTAGTGATGGTGAGTCACCCACATGGGTGATGATGAACCCTAGTAGCACATGATGTGTACGTAATAACAGTCGTGGTTGCTGGTTTTATGAAGAAAAACGAAACCCTAATTTTTAATAGGTTTTTCTTCAAAGAATGTTAATACTGCTGTTGTATGAATTGATGATGCTGCTGTGTTTCTTTCTGGATTTGACATATGAATGTTGAATGCTTGAATGACATTATTCTTCACGAATATCCTTAGCTAGTATCAAGGATATCATTGAATGGCGTTCTATGTTTGATTGATATGATTGTTTATAGCGTCAAAGGATGATGTTCATAAGAAGAATAACGAACAACAACAGCAGCAGTAGAATATTAGGGTTTTGGTGTGAAGGTTTAAGGAATGGCAGAGAAGAAACCCTAATTCATGGGTTTGATTAGTGCTGCCAAGAAGAATAATCCTTTTACTGTATGTTTTTTGTATTTTTTTTGTTTTATTTTTTATTTGTAAGTCATATCGCGTTAATACTGCTACATGTGGAATGATAAGTAATGCTTCATTGTTATATCATTAGTACGGCTGTATGAAAAAGAAAGGAGGATTATACCTGGTGATGACGTGGATTCCGATTGTGTATGGGCATGAGAATGTAGAAAGTTAATACTATTTGGCTTTCATAAGTTAGTACAATACTACTGCTCCTATTAAACAATAAAGCAAAAGAAGGCACGTGAACTGCTGCTATTGCATGTTATACTATTCGAGTACAAGGTACTATTGTTTGCACATGAAAAGCAAAATAGGTACTGTTTGAGTATAATATTAAAAGGCGAAGCACTAGTAAGCTTATTACTGTTCGCACATGGATTTGGAATATATGTTCGCACAAAGAAGTAAAGGATGATGAGTAGAGAGCAATAAAGGAAACAAATATATCATATTCTATAAATCGTTATTGATATACGATTGGTTTTTGGAATTAGTGGAATTTAAGGTATAAAATTGTTTCTTTAACATAATATTCTTTGAGATGTTACTACTGTTTGGGCTCTCAAAGAAAAATTATTGCTGCCCATACAAAAGATTAATGCTGCTAGTATTGTTGGTTAATACTGTTGGATTTGTTGTTTCTACTGCTAGCATATAGCAGTTAATACGCTAAGTCGTTTCTGAGGTAGTTTTAATACAGGCTCATGACACATTCGTGCTGTTGGCCTTGATTTTTAGTACTGCCACCAGATTACATTCTATTGCTCAAATGCATTGTCCGCTATGAAACAAACAGACGCGATGGAATCTCGATAGAACTGTTTCTAACAACAGTTTATTATTATTGATTTATGGCTCGTATTTTTGGAGATTATTTGAAGATGTGATTACGAAGACAATTGAATATTGCTTATTTGATGTTGTAGTTGAGTTTCACATGCGTGTGTTCTTATCATATCTTAAAGTCGTGTTTATAGCAGGACATTGACTTTAACATACCTTGTTTCGTGGCTTACATAGATTATGCCGAAGACTTGTCAAAATCTAGCAAAGTGGGTGATTTTCTTATAGGTGCTCAAGCTCACATTTTGCTGATAACTTAGTAATGTGTCTCATAGAAAAAGATGAGATGTTTTGTCAAGAGGATTGTGGTCTACTTATATTTCACAGATTTATTATTAAGTTCGACGTCACGTGGATAGTGCAAGACATAAGACACAAGTTTGGGAGATTCTACTTCTTTATCAAATTCGTTATACTCAGTTTTCTTCATCAGTAATCACTACATAGAGCCAACTAAGTTCGAGATTCAAGAGATGATAAACATATTGGTTTCAGGGGAAGCTTATTGATTAAATGTTTAACCATCTACATGCACCACTGAAGGGAAAGTGTTTACAAGTTGCATATCTACAAGAAGACCCCTATTGGATGATTATAAAAAGGGAAGAAACTACAAGAGATATGATTTGCAGCTTATTATTTGTGATGACTAGTCCCAAGGAATTCTAATTCTTATCTTAAGTCAGGGAAGCATTGAAGATTTTGGGTTTTCATTCAGGGAGATATTACATCTCAACTTAGGGGAAGCTAATGCATTCTGATGAAGTTCTACAGACTTTGTTTGTTTTGTCATCATCCAATAGGGGAGAATTGTTGGGTATTCTTGATTTGATGATACAAAGTGATAAAAGATGAAACAAGAATGTGAAACAAGAAGGAACCAAAATAGTCATTAAGGGGAACTTCTACAAGATGTAGAAAAAAATAAAGATTTGGTCAAAATAAGATAAGAATGAATATTAATGAGAAGATAATTAATTGATTCTCTCATTAATATATCAATTTGTTTCCTTGTAAGCCTATGACTCCTTATGCTATAAAAGGAGGTCCAGACATATAGAAAAATACATCTAGAAACATAGAGTCGACTGATGAGAGTCGAATAGTAAAGGTGTGTGTGTACACCATAGTTAGTAGTTAATTAGTACTAGACATATTATAGATGTCTATGTAGTAGTTAGTAACCCAAAATTATAGTAGTTGGGGTAATAGGGAAAACGTTTGAATGAAAAATCAAGTTTGATAATAATGTTTTCTTATTATTTCCGCTGTGCATTCAATCTTATCTGTTAAACTAATCCAAAGATGGGCTTAAACGATTCTCATAATAAGTTTTTATAAAATTGTTTTTATAAAAGCTTTTATTTATCGTAAACTTGCAAATGGCGTATCTTCTTTGTTATAGCTCGGATTTTCAAGTTCTCTATATGCCTACGATCATTGTAACTTGTTGTATTCTATAAAGATATAAAATATACACTTTAATTTTGAATTTAAAACAGATTGTTTGGATCATTTTGTTAATATGTGTTTAAAACTTGTTTTTATAACTTTTTGGCATGTGTGAATTACTACAAGTCCTCTAATGTGATCAATACACAAACTTGTGTATATTTATAGTCCTCTAATGTATAAGTCCAACAATATGTCCAAGAATCACAAACTTTTAGGTAACTAGTTTATATATACTCTTTATACATAAACCAACACTTGTACAATACTTAAACTTCCATTCCAACATGATATTAACATCCATAAAACATATGTAAAAGTATATCAAACCATAATCAAGTGTAAAAATCCATTTTACAAGTTAATAATATTCCTAGATGGTGATTCACTATATAAACATAATATACATATGAAATCATAAATGTAAAGAGTTTAAGGGTTTTAGATAACCTTAGTATGAAGTAGGATGACGAATAACAAGATCTAAACCCTAGTTTAGATATTAAAACCAAGCTTCCAATACTTAGAAAACCCTAAATCCAATGAGACCTTATTCTTAATTAACCCTTGTAAATGCTTAACTAAACCTTCAAACCTTCTTGGTATATTTTAGATATGTTGTTAGATCACTTGTATATGTGGTAAATAAAATTGTATAGATTTGGTAAGGGTGTTTGTTTCAAGCCGTGAGCTAAGAAGGAGAGCAAGAGAGATTGGTGAAGTTTTTCTTAAGTAAAATGAGAGTGTGAGATATCTATCTAGTGTTGCTTCCTTATATAGCACTAGGACTAGTCAAGTATACAACTAGAAAGTCTAAGACAAGATGAGGGTTTCAAGGAAAGTCTTTTGGTCAAGATAACTAGCCATGCTTAGGTTTAATGAGTCTTGTGTTGTACAAAGGACTAGTTTGTAGTTTGTGTGCTAATTGTCCCCTTGGGATCACTTTTCATTCGAAAATATGGGGGAGGAGGGACTACTAGTTGATTTTTGTTATCTTGTATAAAAATCTTGCATTATTTGAAGTATAAGTCATATATATTAAGTGTAGATGTGTAACCTTGTAAAGTGTATGTTCTAGTTGTTTTATTTTATGTACAATTTGACTAACAATGTTAACATAGGTGAAGTTTTATATAACTTTGAGTATTGGGTATAAAAATGGGTATTTGTTGAAGCCTAGATAAGTTTTGGTGGTTCCGGGAGTGCCTAAACGTATTTTATCGTGAAACGTAAACACGTTACGTAACCAATAAAAATAAATGTGCAAAGTTTTAATTATCCTCTAAATAATTATCTAACACTTGCTTGACGTAAACATTTAATTGTTTGATGCCCATTTACGTTGAATGATAATTTTAGCTTACGTGATTTAACTTAACGATTAAAATAAAAAGCAAACGCGTACAAGACTAAAAATAAATAGTGAAATATATAACGTCGTACAATGACCTAAAACACAGATTGTTACAGTCTTCCCCCATTAAGTGAGCCTTGTCCTCAAGGCTTAAGACGTGTATATATATATATGCCGAATTTTATAGGAAAGGACCAAGACTTTTCAAAGTTTACTTAATATCTAGATATTTAAAGAAAGTACTCTTACACCTTTATCAACTTGGCATGTTAACCTTAACCTAGGGTTAGAAAGTAACTATGGTTAAGTTAGTGAGATATTTTCACTATAAAATACTCAGCAAGCATAAGTAAACTTCACCTTTCCTCTTTACAAGCAAAATTTCTTTCCTTTCCTCTCTTTTACCACTCTAGAAACCCACGGCACAAAACCCCTATGTACACAATCCATACTTTTGGATTTTCCTAAGATTATACAGAAAAACCCTTTTATACCACATCAATCTTAAAGGTATTCTAATGTGGTTTTGCAAGCATTTGGTTCATCATTTGGCCAGTAATAAGAAGAAAAAGGAAAGATTAGGGTTTTGGAAACCTAATCTAGTTATAAGCTTGCGGGAAAAAGCTTTTGTTTTTGAATCTAAACACGGTTAGGTGGCGGAACTTATTTCACATCTCTTACATCATATACTAAGGTTTATTAGATAATTCCTTTATACTTTTATTTCTTATGATTTTATGTGTTACATGTTAAATATAGCCATAATCACCACTAATGACTTTCTAATTATGTAAAATGATTTTTATTTATGTTTAGAATTTATGCACTTATTATATTAGTCATATGGTCCAACATTGTCATGGAAAAGTGAAAATAAAAAGTAATGTTTAACTTATGGTTTATAAGTAGTAAAAACATGTTTAAGTACTAATTTAGGGTTTTTAAAGTATCTAATGTAAATACTATGAAAAAACAATAAAGTAAAAGGTTTGAACTTACAATAATTACAAGGACTAGGGAAGATATTGTATTTAATAATAAGTACCACATATGGAAATAATGGTTTACAAGATTTTTATAATAAACTACTAAAGAAATGATACATAAAAAACAAAGTTTTAATAAAGTTATACACTTTTAAATACATATGTGCTGATAAAATTCGAACTTAGGATCTAGTAGGTAATTGATATTTTATAAAAATAATACGCCTCATGACGATTCCATAATGATAAGAAACTCGAAAAACTGACCTATAACAAAAAAGATAACGTTAAAAACGAGTTTAACAACTATAAAATACTATTATAAAACTATTTTTTATAAAAGTTTACTATTCAATTACAGCAACTTTATTTTTAAAACACCTAAAATAATATATAACTTTTGATTACGAGATACGTACACCCCGCAAGAATCGTTAATAACGGAACAATAACGATAAATTATCCATTTAACTTAATTAAGTTTATAAAAGAAATTTTTATAAACATGAACAGTAAAAATCAACTATTCATCAGTGGACAACTTATGTAAAATAATTATAAATCATTGTAATGAACGAAGAACGTACACGAAGGATGGGGGGGGGGAGCGGGGGGCGGGAGGGAGGGAGGGGAGGGGGGGGGGGGGGGGGGGGGGGGAGGGAGCGGGGGGGGGGGGGGGGGAGGTTAGGAAACGAATAATTATCGCGATTACTAGGTTTACGCCTAATTAAGACGTAAAAACGGGTATATAGCTGTGATGAACAGTAATTTTACTATTCATCGCAGAATCTTAAAAACTTGAAAATGAAAATATTTTGATCGCTCGTCTTACTACGAAGACGTGTGATGTAAGAAAAAACGACGAGCAACGGACTTAAAACGACCAAATTAGGTCATTTTTACGAAAAGTATATTTATAAACGTTTTCACTTTATAAATATTATTTTACTAAAACGATTAGTCGTGATTATGCTATTAGAATATTGATGGTGTATCAAATGCTATATTACTAGGGAAGTTTCATTATGAGGCCCTCTTCGATGGCGTATCAATGAGATGGTTGGATTTACGATTTAAAGTGTCCTAACTCCTCGTACGTCATGTCATGACCTCTTTAATTATGATAGCCCGAACGATAGTACGATGTAACAACTATAAGATTATATTCAATTAAATTAAAGTAACTTCAGTAACTTATAAACGGCCTTAATTTAAATAGGGTTGCATTATGATTCGTCCTTGGCGTGACGTTTTATCTTGATATATTTGACTACCTGTACGCATGTGAGTTCAAAGCCCCACTTTTATATAGTTTTACTGATTTATATTAATTTAGGTGAGGGAAACATGCCTTTGTTTTAATAAATTGGGAACGCAAGTGTTGAAGAGTATAAAATGATTATTTAATGGTTTTTTGCCTACGTAGCTGATAACCCACCCTGAGCCCATTATCATGGAACTGTCAATGCATAGATGTAGTTGTTAATTGCATTATGTGACGCGAATGAATATAAATAGAATCTATTGGGATTAACCTCCCCGTTTGTGGTTGATTAGCTATCACTGGAACGAACGTTGACCATTTCGGACTTGGATGTGCGGGTTTACAACATCTGTAACTGGGCCAAATAACTGCTAAAACATAGCAAATATAGGTTGAGCTTCGGTGTCATGAGCCTTAGTGCAACAGAATCTGGTTTTGTGATTGTTGGCATCTTTGTAACATTACTAGGCAAATCTTGCGATCCTGCATAAAATAAATACATAAACCTATGAATTCACAACAATTATGTTGACGTTTTAAGCAATGTTTTTCCAGAGGTCATTATGCACGAGATTCCAAGGATGCTTTGGAATATTGTTTTGGATTGCAACTGTTAAAGAACATTATGTGCATCATGTTTTGGGAAATCCATGTTGTCTTTTGTCATAATAAACAAGAAAAGTAAAGCTATAAGCTTTTGTAATATGTCTTTTATTTAAATCCAATGTATCAATTTAAACGACTTTTGTGTCGTTCTTATATATATCTTGTGCTGTTGATCTTGAAGTAACATGCCCCGGATCCTTATTCCGTTGTGACCCATTTTGGGGGTGTTACAGATTGGTATCAGAGCCAAGGTTATAGAGAACCAGGTCAAAATGTTTTTGCTGGACTATAACCATTTTCAAACATTGCATACATACAAAAGGGGTTTTTTAGATGTGGTATTCAGATACAAATTTATGTTTGCAAATATAGTCGGATGGTACTATAACATGCCAAATTGATATACGTGTTTATGATATATTACTATATAAGGAAAATAGTCTTATATTAATATATTTATATAAGCTTTTTTTCTTTTTTTTATTTATTTTTTTTTTTTTTTTTTTTTTTTTCTTATTTTTTTCTTTTCTTTCCAGATACAATCATGTCAAGATTCAGAGCACTATCTACTGTTACATAACACATAGTATCTGAGGCCGATTTATAATATGGGTCGACCAGGAGTCGAAGGACCTATTTTTGAGAGTTCCAGTCCATCTTCCCAGACCGACTACATTAACCCTTGGCCCTGAGGGACCACTCATCACCAGCATTATCGGTGCCTGGCACCTGAGGAGCAGAAGCAGGAACCACCTTCACCTATTAAATACCTTTTGGGTTCCAGAACATGTTTACCCATTCTCTTACGGTGGACGATGAGGTATTTTTTAATCCCGGCTGAGAGCACCACTGGCCTGCTGCTGAATGACTCACCGTAGCTTCATCAGTCACCATGGATAAAAAATACCGAAGTCCGACCCTGAGGAGGGGACCGTATAAGAGGAGATGAGGAGGATCCTGAGAGGAATCCGGTCCAGCCGACCTATCCCTGCTGAACAGAGGAGATGATGATGATTATGCAGAGGATGAGCACTGTGCTCCGACCCCCTTGCAGACCCTGCAGCTGACGCTTATTCAACTGATCAGGACCCATACCTTGCTTATCGCGTCACGAGCTAGGATTCCATCCGAAACCCAGGCGCCGGACACCGTAGCCTCTCCAAGGAAGTTTCTGAGAGAGGTGTTAGCCTTACCTACTACTCCACCACCAACACCTCTCTCTCCATAAACTCATCACCACATCCTCCGATAGATACCCGACTCACAATTGATACCTATACCATCACCACCACCCATTAAGCCTACTTAATGTTGAGGGATTCTGGAAGTCCCGATACTGCTGGATTAGACAGAGAGATTCACTACCATCTCTTGTTTCCTGGTTACTGAGACATCCTGAGATGTGTTTTTTTACCGCTTCGTTAAGATGCCGTGTCGTACTACCCTAGGTCCCCTGGATATGAGGTCGGGGAGAGTTCGGCAGCTGGTACTGCTAGGCAGGTTGGACCTACCACAGCTAGGGCAGACCTTTATGGATTTGCTGATACGTTAGAGGCCGCTCCAGGACGCCGGATGTCTAGAGAGTTAGGCTATGGTATTAGGGATATATACATGGGAATGAACCTTGTAGGAGCCATCCAGGAGATTGGCACCGACCCAGAACCCCTAAGAGGGGTCAACAAAGAGTTTAGTTGGATTTGATCTATACTGTAGACCCAAGAGGATAGACAAATATTATCTGTTATCTGGATGAAGGCACGGTATGGACCGACGAGTTGAGCTCTACAATAGTCCCGCTCTGGTGCGTCCCCCTCCCTTGCCCTCGTACCCCATGATATTACGGTCACTGCCCATCCCAAGGCTCCTTCACCCCTGACCCATCCCAACATAATTCGTGGTCGTGACTCAACTCTCCAGTCCGCTTGGGCACAGTCGCTGGATTGTTGCGATCATGTACATTCCGAGGCATATTACTTCGGACTACGGACGGTTTGATTTTAAATTTTAGCTCAGCAGCCTAGATCCGTTGAGTTACAGCAGCAGACGCGTAGGAAACAAGACGGAGGATTTCCAGAGCTGCCTGAAAAGGCAGACGTATCAGAGGACAGAGACAGTTAGTGGAGGCACTAAAGATATTAATAGGGCCTCAAGAACTCGGATGAACAATCTTCAGATACAGCAGGGACCTGCTAAAGGAACCAGCAGAGACCAGATCAACCAGAGGAGGCCATAAATTTCTTATACTGTGGATTTATGATTGTAGCTACTGTACATTCTGTTAAGTATTATGGTTGTTCCCCAAGCTAGCAGACTTATAGCTCTTTTATGTTTTTGTCTAGCTACTCTGTTTAGATCTTTGATCATATATCAGCTACTTTGTACAGCCTACAAGTATTACGAGTATAACTCGGCTTAGTATGGCTTTAGGTTATTTTTGTCTTGTAACCTAAGTTTTTTGTGATCGTTTTTGTATTTAACCACCATGTATTATTTTTTCCCAAGTTATATATGAAAAGGTTGGATATGTTTTAATATGAAATCGGTTTTATTGTGAATAAATGTCGATTTGTAAATTTCAATACTGTTGTGTATTACACCTTGTTTTTGATCTCGTTTTTTATTCATTATGTAAACAAACCGGGTTATGGTTAAGATTTTGAAATCTAACGGGTGTTATGTTTTCTTGTGATTTAAGAAAATGGCACCAAGAGGAAGGCCCACAAGAACCACGAGGTCAAGGCCAGTCACCGCAACTCCCCCACCAGTCACCGCAACTCCCCCACCAGTCACAGACCCTACTACCACCACTTCGGTCACCAGTGCCTAACTGCAGGCCATGATCGAACGGGAAGGGTGGGGTCACTGCTATTTTTAGCAGCAAGCGTGCTACGAACCCGGAATGGCGACGATAGCCCTACTCGGAACTGGTGCTAGAAGGAATGAGCGCACCGTTCGGGAGTGCACCTATCAAGACTTCATGAAATGTCAACCCTTATTCTTTAAGGGCACAGAAAGGAGCGGTCGACTTGACCAGTGGTTTGAGAGGATGGAAACTGTGTTCGCATAAGAACTTGCAGTGGAGAATCAAGTGAAGTTTTGCCACTTGTACTCTTTATTGGGAACTGCTACTAACATGGTGGAACTCACGATGCTAGGACATGACTAATGAAGTTGCGTATGCGATGACGTGTCTGACTTGAAAAAGAAGATACAACTAAATAGTGTCCGAGGAATGAAATCAAGAAAGATTTGGGAGGCAGAATTGAGGAACCTAATAGTAACAAGGCACTGATGTGGTAAGCCTACAACCACGTTTTCCAGGAACTGAGCATTGCTGAGTGACAGGATGTCTCTGAAGGAGACTGACAAAATTGAAAGATATGTCGTTGGGGATACCTGACCTGATTTCTCAAGTGTTGTGGCATCAAAGCAAAGACCATGCAGGAGGAATTGAGATGGCGACTGAATTAATGATAAGAGGATAACACTTTGGCTGAGATACAGACAATAACAAGAGGAATTTTGAAGACAACTCCCTCGAAATAACCAAACCAAAACCAAACTAAAGGCAAAAACACAGGCAGGGCTTATGCTGCCGGAACGGTGACAGGAAACCGTATGATGGGGCTAAAACCTCGATGTCCCAAATGAAACTTCAACAACCATTCCGGTTCCTGTAACAACCAAAAGCACTAACTACAAAAGCTTGCCACCTGGCCAAGGACTGTAGGAGCCGGCTGCGACTGAAACAACTACAACTGCACTAACAATAACAACAACAACCGCTAACAACAATACCACAACAACCATAACAACCACAACCCGAGAGCCCCAAGGGCAAATCCAATACCATCGTGCTTTGAGTGCGTGCTTCCAGAGCCACTTCAGAACAACTGCCCCCAGTGAAGAACAAGAATCAGGGAAATGGTAGCGGAGTAGCCATGCTTTAAGCCAGTGGGAGTTGCAGGGAAAACAAGACAACAACATTGTGACGGGTACGTTTCTCCTAACAACCTTGTGCTTCCATTTTATTTGATACTATTGCAGATAGAAGTTTCGTGTCTACTTAATTTAGTGCTCTGAATTAATATAGCCATGGTTATAACGTTGAATTAGCTGATGGTAGAATAATTTGGGTAAATACGGTATTACTGGGTTGCACGTTAAATTTTCTGTACCATCCGTTTCACGTCGACCTGATGCCTGTAGAAATGGGTACTTATGACATCATAATTGGCATGGACTGGTTGACAAAATACCAAGCCGTTATTGACTGTGCTAAGAAGATCGTTCGTATTCCCTTTGAGAGCGAAATCTTAATTTTTCATGGAGACGGAAGTAGAAATAAACGCGGGACTCGATTAAACATCATCTCGTGCACCAAGGCCCAGAAGTATCTGCTACAAGGATGTCACGTCTTTTTGGCACATATTACCATCAAGGAGACTGGAGACAAGTCAAAGAAGAAGCAACTACAAGATGTATTGATCGTCAAAAATTTTCCCGAAGTATTTCCCGAGGACTTGCCAGGTCTTCCACCTACCAGACAAGTGGAATTTCACATCGATCTAGTACCTGGTGCTGCACCTGTAGCACGGGCACCTTATCGATTGGCCCCATCAGAAATGAAAGAATTGGCGGATCAACTACAAGAGCTTTCCGACAAAGGCTTTATAAGACCTAGTTCGTCACCATGGGGAGCTCCAGTTCTATTCGTCAAGAAGAAAGATGGATCGTTACGGATGTGCATAGATTATCGGGAACTAAACAAACTAACGGTGAAGAACCGTTATCCGCTACCAAGAATTGATGACTTATTCGATCAACTTCAAGGGTCGAGTGTCTACTCGAAGATCGACCTAAGGTCAGGTTATCACCAATTGAGGGTTCGAGAAGAAGACATCTCGAAGACTGCCTTCAGAACTCGATATGGACATTATGAATTCCAAGTTATGCCGTTTGGTTTGACCAACGCACCTGCTGTGTTTATGGACCTCATGAACCGAGTGTGCAAACCTTATCTGGACAAATTCGTAATTGTCTTTATTGACGATATTTTGATCTATTCCAAGAGCAAGCAAGAGCACGAAGAGCATTTGAAGATAATATTGGAGTTGTTGAAGAAAGAGTTTATGTGCCAAAAATTTCCCAAATGTAATTTTTTGATTCCCAAAGTACAATTCCTCGTCACGTATTGATAAATAAAAGGCATTTCAAGTGAGATCCAGGCAAGATCGAATTCCGTTAAAGATTGGCATCTCCTAAGGACACCAACGAGATTCGCAGTTTTTATGTCTTTAGCTGGGTATTATCGACGATATCATTGAGGCTTTTCAAAGATTGTCCAAAGCCGCCCCCCCAATGACGAAGCTACACTCAAAAGAGAGGTCAAGTTTTAGTGGGTGCCAACATGAGCAAGTCGTCCAGTTTATTGAAAGCAGAAAGTAGTGTTAGTGCCCCTCAATTCTGGCATTACCCGAAGGCAGGTGAAAGATTTTATCGAACCTGCGATGCTTCAAAGAAGGGTTTGGGCGCTGTGTTGATGCAAAGAGAAAAGGTGATTTCTTATGCATCGTGCCAGTTAAAGATCCATGAGAAAAACTATACTACTCATGATCTGGAACTAGGAAGCAGTAGAGTTTTGCTCTGAAGATTTGAGACACTATCGTGTATGTTACAAGTGATACGGTTTATCACTGGCATCATAAGAGTTTACAGCATATTCTTAATCAGAAGGAATTGAACATGAGACAACGCCGATGGTTAGAGTTGCTGAGTGATTACGATTGCGATATTCGTTATCACCCAGGGAAGGCAAATGTCGTTGCTGATGCTTTGAGCAGGAAAGAACGGGAACCACCGTTAAGAGTTCGAGCTTTAGTCATGACTATTGGCTTGGATCTTCCTAAGCAAATCTTAAATGCTCAGACTGAAGCACGAAAACCAGAAAACATCAAGAGTGAGGATGTTGGAGGTATGCTGATTGAAAATGCTAAATATCCAGAGGCAATTAGAACGGAAAAGTTGGAACCTCGTACGGATGGAACCCTATGCCTCAATGGCAGGAGTTGGTTACCTTGTTATGGCGATTTGCACTGTAATCATGCTCAGGCCCACAATCGAAGTATTCTATCCATCCAGGTTCCGAGAAAATGACAAGACTGTAAAGAAGCTATATTGGTGGCCCAATATGAAAGCTGATATCGCCACCTAAGTTAGCAAGTGCTTACCTGTCTAAGTTTAAGGCCGAAACATCATAGACAATCGGGTTTGGATTGGTACCACCCGGATACCTCATGAAGTGGGACAATATCACGATGGATTTTGTCACGAAAGCTTTCTAGGTCAACACAATGTATAGACACCATTGGGTAAATGTTGACCTTCTTACAAAGTCACAATCTTTATACCCATGAAGGAAACTGACCCTATGGAGAAACTAGGCGAGATTGTACCTGAAGTAAGTATAACAAGTCATGGGTTACCGGTCTCAATCTATTTGTGATGTTACCACTAGGTATCGCATCAAATTTCTGGAGAGGTCGCTTCAGAAGAGCTTTGGGTACGAAAGGTTAGATAGAAGTACGGCATATCATCAGCAAACTGACGGACAAAGCGAGAGAACCAGTCAAACACTCGAAGACATTCTTAAGCTGAGTGATCGACTTTGGAAATGGTGGGTTAAACATTTGCCATTGGTCGAGTTTTCATACAATAACAGTTATCATGCTAGCATTAAGGCTGCACCCTTTGAGGCACTTTACGGTAGAAAATGTCGTTCGCCTGTTTGTTGGGCTGAGGTTGGAGAAGTTCAACTCACCGGACCAGAGATAGTACAAGAGACGACTGAGAAAATCATTCAAGTTAAGCAAAGGATGCAAGCTGCTCGTGATAGGCAAAAGAGCTACGCTGATTTAAAGCGTAAGCCGATGGAGTTTGAGGTTGGAGATAAAGTGATGCTCAAGGTTTCGCCTTGGAAAGGGGTTGTACGTTTTGGCAAACGAGGGAAATTAAATCCCAGGTTTGTTGGACCTTTCAAGGTAATAAAAAGGGTTGGAGACGTTGCATACAAGCTCGAGCTTCCTGAGGAGCTGAGCAGAGTTCATAATACATTTCACGTGTCCAACTTAAAGAAGTGTCATGCCGACGAACCCTTAGCCGTTCCGTTGGATGGACTTCATTTTGATGACAAGCTTCAGTTTGTCGAGGAGCCAGTAGAAATCATAGACCATGAAATTAAACGGTTGAAGCAAAGCCGCATTCCATTAGTCAAGGTTCGATGGAACTCCAGGAGAGGTCTTGAGTTCACATGGGAACGCGAAGATCAACTCAGGAAGAAATATCCACACCTCTTCACAAAGACCGCACCGTCGTCAAGTGCCGCATCTTAAGCCTTGAGGACAAGGCTCACTTAACGGGGGGAGACTATAACACCCCATGTTTTAGGGTCATTGATTTCGTCAATAAATTCATTATGTATTTTTAGTATTGTACGCGTTTGCTTTTAATCGTAATCCTTAAGTTAAATCGCGTAAGCTAAAAATGATCATTCAATGTAAACGGGCATTAAACAATTAAATGTTTACATCAAGTAAGTGTTAGGTAATTATTTTGATAATAATTATTAACTTTGTTCATTTTTATTTTTATGGGTTACGTAAATTGGTTACGTTTCGCGATAAAATACGTTTAGGCATACCCGGAACCACCAAAACTTTTCTACGCTTCAACAAATACCCACAATTGTACCCAATACCCAAAATTTACAAAATAACATCATATTTATCTATCTATGGCCGGATTTGAAGAGATATACCAAGAAAAATATATAAAAATCTTACAACTTGACATTGTACAACACATTTCAATTAAACCTAAAGACATTTTCAAGTAAAGACCTTACCTTGACCAAAGACTTCCCTAGATTTATTCATCTTGTCTAGGACTTACTATGCCACATTTGACTAGTCTTTTATACTTATAAGTCCTTCCTATTAAAGAGATAAACACACAAGTCTTTCCTTTACCAAAAATCAAAACCTATTCTCCCTTTTGTCTTTGATAAGCCCACGGCTCACCCCTTTTTCATATCAAATCCATACCAAAATTTATCTAACACATATACAAGTAATCTCACATCATATCTAAGATGTCTTAAGTTGTTTGCAAGGGTTGATTAAAGGTTTATAAGTATTTAAGCAAGTATTGCAAGATTAGGGTTTTCTTAGAAAACTAGGGTTTTCAAGTTGTGTAAGCTTGGATTTTTAATCTAAACAAGGGTTTAGATCATATTTTCCATCATCATACATCACTCTAAGGTTATCTAAATGCCCTCATTTTTTCATTTTCATGATTTTATGTGTATATATGTTCTATGTAG
>BQNB010044230.1:39954-45017 GCA_026074375.1 Tanacetum coccineum | reverse complement strand
CGCGAGTTGATTTTTTCAAATATCTAATATAGTACATTTTCAAATACTAACTGTCAGTTTGTTGCCCTATTATTTATGCGTAAGTTTGGCTCATTACCAAGTGAGAAAGAATGTACCATACCTCATATTTCAAAAAACGTTGAAGTGCTTATAACAGCAACGGACCGCCATCTCCATTCCTTTTTAGCGTAATTAAACAAAAAGATAAATTCACTCTGTCTTATTTTTCTGGCCTGCAAGCCAAGACACAATTGTTAGTCACAATACACAAAAGGCACTCTGGAGAAAAAAGAAAATTAAGAAAAATGGATAACGATGGGAGTGATGCAGTTTTAGGGTACCATGGCGCCATGTCATAGGTGCTGATATTTGCCTATGGCAGCCCTTTACCATGTCCAGATAGTATATCTTTTTGCCATAAGTATTGATAAAATGGCTATTAAGACAGATATGGTCAACATTTGCCCGTGTTCATACGTTATTGCTCAAAATACCTCACTAATCAGTAAAACCTGTTATGGTGCTCTAAACAAAAGTAAGCCAGTTTGTTTCTCAATTCAACAAACGCAGAGCGTTATTGTTTTTTCTTAGCCTTGACACATGACGGTGGAAAAAGGTGGATGAAGAATGAGTCGGTAGGGAATCATATACAATCCAACAACCAACCGGACATGGAAATGGCCAGGCCAAAAATAGACAACAAAAACATGGGCCACCATAAGGCAAAAAAAACTAAACCCATGTGCCCATGTGGCACCGACCACATGGCGATTAGTATAGAGTATAATATTCACATGATTGGATGTTTGTCCTAGTAAAAAATTTATTATTCAAAAGACTAAGGATATATAAACTGAATGACATGTTGTGAAAAAGGTAAACTTAGTTATGGTGACTTCAAGACTTCAAGTTGTAATAATTAGTTTCAAACGGCATATCCAAACACCAGTAACATTTTGCAACTTGTAAGTACCAAAAATGATCTTACTAGAAGAGGTTCATACCCATAGATCAATTCACTGACTTGCGGCTGCAGTTCTTTGTCCCTAACCTTGTGTATCTCCCTAGATATGGCATCAATAGCTCTGATTGATACATTAAGTTTAGTTGTTAACCTTCGTATAGAAGCCTGTGCGGCCTCGATCTTACTCGATTCTGCTCCATTGGCATCCAATTCAAGTAACCTCTGGTGCATTTTCTCGTACATGATCCTTATCCTTTCTTCTTCCTAAAACCAGACCAACCACCTGATGTATCAATTTAAGATTACCAAAAATGAAATCTGAAAATGAATGGCTAAACAAGGAATTATGTGTGTGTGAGATAGAGATATTTACCAAATCCTTGGATGAGAGAGCCTCTCCTCCAACCACGGCTTTCATCACCTGGACATCTTTTCCAATGGCATAATTTGCATATAGCTGAAGATATAAAAGTAATAAACGATGAATGCAAGTTTCTGACAATTGGTCATACGTCTAAATATGCTACTGATTTAGGACTAATACAGAAAAGTCTGAAATCCGGTAATTGTTCTGATGGTTATAATAGTGGTTATTTGGTAAAAATTTCTTAAGAGTTTGTATAGTGATGAGCAGGGGCAACTAGGTAATTCCATCTAATAACTCTATAAGTTAACCTACAAAACTGAAATTTCAATCTTTACCTGGTTGGATATATCAGAATGATCTTTCAGAGTCATCCCCTCACCGATAGCATTCTACAAGACTAGAAACATAATTGCTTACAAACCTCTTTAAATATACATAATTGGTTAAGAAAATACTAGAAAACCAAATTCAAAAAGGAATTAGACAGGTGATGAACCCCTTTTAACCTTCAATTCGTTCAGCTCGCTTGTATATTGTTTCCATATTAGTATACATATATCCAGGTCATCCACGATACCAGGCTCGATTGTGGGGTCATTTGCCTATATAACACATGGTACATTTTTTATTATGATGATAAGCCAGTGATTAACATTAACAAATAACAAGAAAAACAGAGGACTTACAAGGTTCAGAAACAGAGTAACTCTTTCCATTGATCCATTATCCTCAAAATCACGTTTGAAAAAAGATACAGTCTTCATGTTCACCCCCATAGCTGCAAATACATTGGCAAAATTGTCGTCTTCTCCCTCACCCTTTAAGAGAAATGAATTAAGAATGTCTGAATTACGTTTCAAGGACAAAATTAATGTATTATGCCACGTCAACTTATACTCTACAATAGCTACCTCACGCAAGTTTTCTGTTTTCACTAACCATTTTACCAAACCAGCTTGGCGACAGATCTGCGCAGCAATTTCGTTGTGTGGAAGACCAGCAGCAGAAGATAGAGGAATCTTTTGACCTCTAGCCATTGAGTTAATGACATCAATTGTTGAAATACCAGTTTGTACATTTCCTCGGGGTATGTTCTCTCACTAGGGTTAATAGAACTTCCTGAAATTATAACAGACAAGTATTATAAACACGACTAGTAAGAATTATGAATTTTAATAATATTATGGAATACTATATTCCTCAACACTATGACCCTATGAGAAAGATTAATGTCAGAATGTAGAGACACAAACATTACCAGAGATATTGAGGTAAGCCTCTGGCAAAATAGGAGGACCATTATCAATTGGCTTCCCAAAACTGTTAAATAGCCAAGCATATCCAAAGAAACGGGAGTTTTTAGAACATGCCATTGTCACAACGACATTATTAAACAACATAAGTCACACCTAAATAATAAAAATGACGTTAAATAAACCCATTATAACGATATATGAAAAAATTGATGTTAAATAAACCCATTATAACAGAGTGTTGATCGACTTAAAAAAATGAGGAATGCCAAATAGTCACCTGAACAACAGCTCTCTCTCCATCAACTTCCACGACTTGACCACGCCTAGTTGACCCATCTTATTAACGGATATTAACAATCTTTTGATAATTTGGTCCCTGTCATGATAGAAAGAGAAACGAAACTGTTACTTGATGATGTGGCCCGTCTATATAAACATGGTTACAGATCAATATACAATTGAACTGTGGGTGTTACTTTTATGCATAGATGGATAGATCAAATATTATTATTATCATAAATTTAAAGGCGTGTTTGGGATTAAATTGACAGTTATTTGATAGTTCCAAAGCCAAATAACAGGTTTGGATACTCATTTGGGGAGAAACTTATCCAAAACATATTATTGAAGTAATCAGTTTTCGGCTACACTCCTTGAAAATTCAGAATATGCCAAACGACCATACAACTAATTAGTTATGTAGTCCTTAAAAACATCAGAACTACCCAAAAAGTCAAACAACTAATTAGCTGTTTAGTAATTAAAGCATCATAACCTACCAAAGGTCCAAACCAATTTGTTTGCCTTAAAAAATGCCAAAGCCTTATGAAACTTTTTAAACTTTAGAATATGTTTAAATGATCAGCTCCCTAAAAAAGATGCCAAAGCCTTATGGAACAATGGAGAGTAATGTAAAAAAAACTCTAAAGGTAATTAACATATGAAAAGGAACTATAGCATCATAACGGAATTTATAGATAGTTGGTACCTTACTGCTGACAAAGGACCTCTCTTCACTGTGCTCATTTTTCCAGGTAGTCACATGAGCTCCATACATATATACCTGCAAGAATAGAAAGCTTAGATATCACTGAGAATGCAAATTTTTCAGGTATGACGAAAGCTAAACTAAATTACGAGAAGGCTGATATGAGCCCACCTAATGTACATATGAACCATCCTTGCATAATTACATACAAAACATATTTCTGTAGAACTATAACTAGATGATTTATGTGCATCGCATGAGGATCTTAGGCAGGTGATTGTTAGTCAACGGCTCGAATTAAACTGCTTGCTCAAGATGACGTTCTTCGTAACAAATATCATATGTTGGCAAATGGCAATCTCATACACTGCACCTAATGTTTTATATTATGTTTAACGTCTAAAAATGCTAAATAGACCTTTTTAGTAGCTCTATAATAGTGTCCAGTGATTAAATTTGGGAGTATATATACACAAACTACTTTGTTTGTGGTAGTACTAAGCTAGCAATTATTTAAATGCCATCACACATTCGCACATACTCTAGAATATACATGGTATACATGGCCTACGTAATACCGCAAATATAACATCCAATGGCTAATAAACTTCACGATGGTGAGTAAAAGAAACTTACAGGCTTACAGCTTATCTTAAAAGTATAGCAGAACACCTTTTTTTTTACCTTAGTATCGATTTTGACCAATTCTTCGGGACTCAACCTATGCAATGCAGTACGAAGTAAAAACGTTACTACTCTAAATCCAGACACCTATATTCATTTAAAAATTTCAATCAACCCCTTTATTTAGATTGTCAATCACAAAATTAAACATGTGTAGCTTCATTAATTGCATTTTGTTGAGTATGCCAAGACTCAAGCAGTATCAAAATGGGTGGGGTGGGTTGAGTAAATGGTCATCATAAGCTTATAACACAATTTGAATCAAATAAACTGTGCTACTCTTTTAAAATAAACACTTTTGGCAAACTTTTATCCATTTAATTTGTTTCCTTTAAGATTATATTATTATGTATTATCGCGGGAAGGGGTGCTTTTTTCAACAAAAATATGACCTCCAAGAGGACAACTGAATCTATTTATTTATCAAAACAATGGGTTCTAATAGGCATATGAGGCATGCGTATTGTTAAAGAAAATATCACATTTTTAGAAACTAAAAAAGTCGTTGAACCAACAAAAGATACCTCATAAGAAAGTATCATTGTGGGATCTCCAACGATTCATCACTTATCCAAAACAAGATGTTCAGAATTAAGAAAAATTAATTATATCGTCTATCTTAAAAGGTCCTATAAAAAATCATGTCTCATCGTGGTTGATAAGGTTACAATAGTAATATTGGCCTTTATTAATATTATAAAATATATAACTATAGACTCTTTATGGTGATAATATTATAATGTATATCACACCTTGTATTTAAGATTATTATGGGACGCGTGATTTTTGTAATGTTAATCTGCG
>BQNB010044230.1:27454-37454 GCA_026074375.1 Tanacetum coccineum | reverse complement strand
ATATTTATGTATTATATATTTATTATATATGTATTTAATATATATACTATATATAATTATTATATATATATATATATATTGTATTTATATGTATATATATATATTTTATTATATATATACATATATATATATCATCTATTATTATATATAGTAGTAGTAGTTTAGTTTAGCTCAGAATCTATTTTTAGTATACAAGATCTATAATAGTACTTAGATTAGATATATGAATTATTAGCTAATTATTATGTCGTATATTTATTAGCTTGCAGATGGGCATTGGGTGTGTTTTGGGATAGTGCTTATCGTGTAAGGTGTTTATTGTAGATTTATATGGATTACCCATAAATATATATTTATCTTGTTGTAGTTGTGTGGTGTTGGGGGAATGATTTGTGGTTTGAGGCGTTGATTGAGGATGGGTGGGATGGTTGTGAGTGGGGGGGGTGTTTTTTGGGGTATGTTGGTGGTTAGCGTAGAGTTTTTGGAGGTATTAGATAAGTGATGCTATATATATAGTATTTGGTTTTGATATATGTTTATGTATTTAATTATTATTTTGTAAGATTTGTTTATATTATTGGGTTTTTTATATATATGTGATATTAATATATGTATGTATTACTAGGTGTTGATATATGTATATATGTAAGTTGTATAATTATATACATTACATTCAACTATATAGTTATTATACATACGTTCCATCATTGAATCTTTATTCGGTAGACATTACTTTAGTTTACAACTATTATTCTATATATTGTATTCATATAATATATATATTAATTATATATATATATAGTATATATATGTAATATATATATATATATGTATATTTATGTATATATATATATGTATATTTATGTAATATTATAATTATATATCTATATGTGTGTGTGTTCGTAGTGTGTGTATATATGTAATATCCATTTTTTTTTTTTTAACATAGTGTATAATATTTATATATTATCTATATATATATATATATATATTATATATTATATATACTATATATATATATTATTATATATATTTTATATATATTTTATTGGTTACTTATATTATGAATGAGTAATAAGAAAATCAAAAGATTGTTTTTAGGAGAAACCATATAATTATGCTGAGTAATAAAAATCAAAATTGTTTTTAAGAAACCCAAGAAGTACGCCGGTTTTACTTAGAAAACCGGCGAACTTAGTGAAAAATGCAGGAAGTACGCCGCACTTTTTACCCAGAAAACAAACAGAACCTTTGAAACTTATACAAAAACTTGTCCGTTGATATTAAGTCTTTCCTAACATGATTATAAACTTTATTGTGATTTGTTTTTGATGTGTAGACTCTCGGTACCCACAATGATGAAGCCAGATCATCACGATCCAAACGCTCCCGCCAACACGAGACCATAGAAGAAGCAATGCTCCCACGTGTTCACCACCCATTTCGTTATGGGAAGGATGTAATAGAGCTACTAAAACCTGTTACAATACTAGACTTGCTCACTTGCTCTTGAGGCTAATTTACGCACCGATAATTATGAATTGGGAAATACTAAATAAAATGGGGTGTGCCGAGGAGATTGAGAATATGTTAGAGATTAATGTGTATGAGGCAGGAAGTTAGGAGGAGATTTTCAGTTCTAAAGCATGGAGAAGAGTTTTTGACATTAACGAGCCAATTTATATCGAGCTTTGCCATGAGTTTTACTCGACTTATAAACTTGATGAGGTGTGTGTTGACGTTGAATTGAAGATAAAGAAGGTGATCAAGTTTCCACTTTGTGGTCGTGCTCATAGTTTGACTTTGCTCGAGTTCGCTAGACATTTAGGTTTATATCACTCGGACGAGGTTAATGAAGAAGGATTTGATGCTTATTTCCAAGGTGAGTTACGTGGTGATGAAAATTTCAATGCTACGGATTATTGGCTAAGCATTAGTACCGCGTAGGAGCTACACTTGTCTAGGAGCCTTGCCACAACTATCCGGAGTCCTATTTTGCGAGTGCTACAAACGATGATCACCTATGGATTGTGCCAAAGGATGACTGGGTACGAAAAGGTACAAAAGAATGGGTAGCATAGAGATTCGTCAAGGAGCGATTGAGAGGATGGCTTATAGGCAATCATATCACTAGGACAGGTATCATGGTGTGTTTGAGCATATGGCTCGAGTTTACGATGTTCCACTTCAGGGTGCTTATAACCCACCTGGTTATGATCATGAGCAGTATTATCAGCAGTATCAGCAGCAACAACAGGGAGATGATGATGAGTAGTGTCGTGTTGACACGAGTTGATTTTAGTGATCGCGTTTTTGGGTCACGTTTCTAAAAAAATGTCTAAAAACATTATTATTATTATTATGTGTGTAAATGCCTCTGTTGGCATTAAAACAATATTTTATATTCTAGTACTTATGATACTTATTAATATTAATTAGGATTATTACTATTTATTCATGCATTGTAGTATTTGTTTATTATTATTACAGGGGAAAAGGAAAAAAAAGAGATGCATACGAAGTGATGATCAGAGACTACATCCGCACTATATAAACAGATTTGAATAATTTAGTAAAATAAGGAGAGTATTATTTTACTTTCCCACTTTATCTTTCTTTATAATACTTTAGGCATAAGGGACAATGCTCATATTAAGTATGGGGGAGGAGATAAATTAGAAAAGTAAACTTTAAAAAAAACATTGTAAATTTTTGAAGTAAAAATAAATTTTTTATTAATTACCTTCAAGCAAATTTCACTCTAGATTAATAACATTGCTAGCATATACCCAATTACCTAAAAATTTGTGAGATTTAGATCTTAAGAAATCCAGGTATCCATCTTTGATACCTAAGATAATTTTGACCTTTAGCTTTCTCGAGTTTAGTTTGAATGCAATTGCAAGTGTCTCATCCCTCGTTATGGCTATGTATTTGTAGTTTGTCGCATTTTCTGGAGCATTGGCATCGGTTTAAAAATTATATGTGTGTGTCGGTGATTTATTAATTCTAGAACTTGTGCTTGAAATCTTTACGAGACCGTAGTGAGAACACGTTCGCGTGTTATAGACATTTAACTGATTGAGAGTATATATATAAAAATGCAAAATATAAATATGAAATAAACATTGTCAAAAAGTTTTTTGATTCAATTATCTAAAGTTTTATCCGTACGAGTTGAAGCGCGTAAACGTTGGTATTGCTATTATAATGAAGTGCGAAGGTTGCAAACTTTTAAGTTCGTTTGAAATAGTATGCTTATCATAAGTATGGGGGAAAACAAGTTTCTCCTAAGTTTAGTAAAAACAAAGAGGAGAAAGAAAAAGGAATAAGGCAAAAGAAATAAGCCAGAAAGAAAGGAAAAGACAGAATAATTGCGGATAAGGTGGATGATAATCCTGTTATAAAACCTTTTTGATAATATAAAACCTAAAAATAATAATAAGTAACCTCTTTTGATGTTTATATCTGGTGCTTACACCATGTCAGTGAAGTTTAGTTTCTTATACAAGCCTATGGTAATTTGAATAATTCATGACTGAGCGTTTTAAGTGACTTACGTATACCACCCATTTCACTAAATCGAGCGAGTGTGAATCTATACATATCTCTAAACTTTGTGAGTTGCTTTGTCGCGTTATCTATGCTTGTGATCAATAACTTGTTTAATCTTTTAACAAAATACTTTCACTTTGATTGCTTGAGGGCAAGCAATAAGCTAAGTATGGGGGGATCTGATAACGCTCCAAATATACATTACATATCCCTCATAAATATGTAAAATATCTGTGTAAATACATTAAATATCGCATGATTAGATACTTATTTGTATAATAGTTGTTTCAGGATCGAAGATGACGAAAAGGACTTAAAACGCAAAGAAATATCAGTTAGAAGTGTTAACGAGCGTTAAGGATTGATCTAGAAGAGGAATTAATGATGCATTCAATGAAAATAGCCAAGTGCGGCGCACTTTCTATGAAGTGCGACATACTTGTGAACGGGGAAAGAGAATTAAATGTCCAAGCTAAGTACGGCGCACTTAGCACTGCAGTAACTACAAATCATAATGGCATACATTAAAGTGGAGACCTTTCACTCCCCCTAAACCCACGACTCAAAGGCTATATAAAGGACCCTAAATCACATGGTTTTCAACATATCACTCACCTCAATCATCTTAATCATTCATACAATCAAATAATTCTCTCTAGTTATAGTTTAGAAGAGTTTTTGGAGATTTGGAGTGAACTTCTTCATAGTTTATCCATTTCTAGAGTTTAATCCATACAAGGAAGTGTTAGTAAGGTTGTATTTCAAAGCTATAAACCTTTGTGACAGAATAGTTGATAGTTTTACGGGTTACTTTGAATAAAGGAGTTTTGTTCTTAGCAATTCGTGTGAAATCCACTAGGTTTTGCTTTGCAAGTTGGTATAATTTTGTTACTCTTCTTAATCATGATGTTTTCTGAGTTTGTTATCATCATTATGTGTTTCTTTGATCTTAATATGGAGTAGTTTTATCATGATTATTTGGGACTCATAAGGAAAATGTGGATTAAACTTAGATAACTAATAATTTTTGGTAAATAGTAAATATGAACTTGATGTTTATATACTTGGATCCTTGATCATCATTTGATCACTCATTTAGCTCGGATATAGGTCGAAAGACTCCAACTTTGTGTTTGATTTCGAGGGGTTTGTCTATGACAACTCGGTATTGACTTTGTGAGGATTAGTCAATAAAATGATTATCATCCTAAGTATATAAATGTTTAACGCTCACCCTCATGTCTAACGAACTTGGTTGAGCAAGTTTATATTTGTTATTTTCAAACGCGAATCAATCTTAAAGCATTTTTCATAATAAAGATTAAAGGCCGAAAGGATTCTTCATTATGCTAAATAGATAATATTTTAAGTAAACTACCTGTTTATTTATTCGATTATACTTAAATTCATGGACTCGTTATTATCCCAAGTTTATCCTTCATTACTTTTGTCTCCCAAATAAATATTGTTTTTAATCTTGAAATACGTGTTACCCTTTATCTTTAGATTCATGACAAATCTGTAAGATATCTTTTGCAAAACACTTGACTTTTCTTAGAATCACCAATCCCTTGGAACGACATGGTCTTACCTAAAATATTATACTACATAGGTGGGTTATACTTTTACCCGGTGTGTTTCCATTTAATAAATTGGTAATTTCAGTGTTATAAATTCAAAGCTTTTTAAACACATCACCTATGAATCAATTAATTAAACAGTTAAAAGCATAAGGAATCGAATAAGATCTTGTATCCTTACTTTTGGTAATCTTAGTGTAACATAAAACGATTTGGATCGTGTTAATTCACAAATATGAAAGCTCAAACTAAGAGAATTTACGAAAGTCCTTTAGGTTGCGTATGAAAGTTATAGACTTTCGTATGAAACCTCTGGCTTTTATACGTACGAAAATAAGTTTGAGGTTTTGGCAATTTAAGTCCCTATCCTTTCTTTTGTATACATTGTCAGTCCAAAATAAGTTTCAAAACTCCACCTTGGAGTGAAGTCTTATTCTCAATCAACCCTTTGAGTTATTTTAGCAGTTATAAAACCCGTTTCTATTTAAAAAAAATTATAACTCCCCCTTGAAATAACATCCTTCCTTGAATTTCTTCTTTTGGGATAAATATTATTCAAAGTTTGTTATTTTTGCATTTATGCTCTACTTTTGATGTTCTAATGATGATGTTATTTAAAAATTTTATAACTCCCCCTCAAATAAATGTCTAGTTAAAGAATTTATTCGAAAGATAGTTACTTGCTGTTTTGTTCTCAAATGTGATTAGATTTTATGATGAAACATTTTATGACTCCCCCTTGAATAAATATATAATTAAAGAACTTATTCTAGAGGTTGTCATTTTTCCATTTTAAGCACACTTGTTTTTCAAAGATAATGATTTTGAAAGATGATTTCTGTTTGTGAATAGAAATGATTACAAAACACATATTTTATCGATGCCAAATCTTTTGACAAAAGAATAACTCCCCCTCAGTTAATGATGCAGTGTCAGCAGTTAAAATCACATTTATATGAATAATAGCATCATTAGACTGATAATCAGAGAAGATATGTGTTTGCATCATTTAAATTATATTTTTGTGTTTTTGTATTTTTCAAATTTTGTCTTTTGTTTTTAATATTTGAACAGAAATTCACAATATTTTTGTGTGTTTTGTTTTTGGATTTTTCATTGCAATTTTTAATTTTGTATTTTGGTTTTGAATTTATTTACAAAACTTTTTGATGTATGACTTTCCTTGTTCAAGAAGATAACTTTACAAGACGTTCCAACTAAGTTGGAGTCATACATCGCATACCAATCCTGTTAACCAAATACTCAAACCTTTCTCTTAGAAGGGCTTTTATAAATAGGTTAGCAAGTTGGTATTCCGTCCTGACAAAGTAGAGTTTAGTTGTACCTTTCTCAACATGTTCCTTGATAAAATGATAACGGATGTTGATGTGCTTTGTACAAGAATGCTATACCGGATAACATGATATGGCAATTGCACTCTTTGAATCACAGTATATTGGAATCTTGTTGTAGCGATATCCATAATCTAGCAGTTGCATCCTCATCCAAATAACTTGTGCGCAACATGCTGATAAAGATACGTGCTCAGCTTTTGCAGTAGACATAGCTGTACAATCTTGTTTTTTAGACGACCAGTTGACTAGCTTGTCTCCTAGAAATTAAACTCCACCAGATGTGCTTTTATAATCATCAAGACACCCTGCCAAATCTGCATCTGAATATGAAATTAGCTCAAATCTAGAATCCTTCGAGTACCACAAACCCATGTTAATGGATTGTCTGAGGTAACGAAAGATCCTTTTGACATCTTTGAGGTGTTTCTCGGTTAGCCGTGCCTAATAACGTGCACATACAAATGTTGTAAAAGCAATATCTAGTAGACTTGTAGTGAGATACATGAGTCCTCCAATCATACTATGGTATTTATCTTGATCAGTTGGAGTACCCTGTAAATCTGCGTCAATTTTGGCTGTAGCCATTGGTTTCGTGACATTATCATATTTTTCCATCCCATGTTTTCTAAAAAGTTCCAAAGTGTATTGTTATTGGTTAATGAAAATTCCACGAGGGGATTGATGAATCTGAAGTCCTAAGAAGAACTTCATTTCACCCATCATTGACATTTCAAAATTGTCTTTCATTAGTTTTGCAAATCTTGTTGAGAAAACTAGATTTGTTGAACCAAATATTATGTCATTGACATATATTTGAACTAATAAAATGTCATCTCGTGTCTTTGTATAAACAGTGTTGGATCAACAATACCTTTTTTGAAATGTTGTTCAATCAATAAGGAGGAAAGCTTGTCATACCATGCTCGAGGGGCTTGTTTGAGACCATATAGAGCTTTCTTGAGATGATAAACGTGGTTAGGAAAGTTTGGGTCTACAAATCCGTCTGGCTGGCTTACATAAACTTCTTCTTTTAATGGACCATTAATGAAGGCAATCTGGTATATTGTAAAGTTCTTGTGAGCCGCATAAGCCACGAACATACGAACAACTTCTAGTCGTGCTACTAGAGCAAACGACCAATATTCAACCTTATTGAATAACATGTGAAGTTGGCATAATCATCTTTACATATTCTCCATAATACAACCAAACACTCACATTTACCTTATCTTAATAATACTCCCATATTGTCAACTGGTAATGGATAAAGCTTTAGAATGCTACAAGTCATTCATGGATATAAACATGCAAATATAAGACATAATTATTATAAAAATGAAAACAAGATACCATATATATTAATTCATTCAAAACATAATAATCGTTTTAACATCCCATTATCCAAATACTAACTAACAAATCACATATTTACATGAGACTACTAGCAGGAACAATTCCAATCGCCATAGCATGTTCATAATGCTTATTGAACGACATTGGTTTTGTAAACGGATCAGCTACGTTGTCATGTGTATGAACTTTCTTAAGGACAATCTCACGTTCTTGAATTACTTCACGAATGCAGTTATATTTAATCTCAAAATTTTTGGCTCCCTTTAAAATTCCAGGATCATTGGCGATCACTATTGCAGGCTCATTGTCACATAGCATCTGTCTTTTATTTGATGGCATGACATTTCTAAGTCCATCAATAAACTTCCTCATCCAAACGGCTTCCATTGATGCTTCAGCAGTAGTAATGTACCCGACATCTATAGAAGACATAGCAGTAGTGCTTTGCTTGGTACTATTCTAGTCTACGACTCTACCATTAAGTACGAACACATATCCCATTTGGGATTTGGTATCGTCCTTATCTGTTTGAAAAATAGCATCAACATAACAAGATACTTTTAGCTCAGCTTCAGGTTTTGCCCCATACACAAGAACCATATCTTTAATATTCCTCAAATACTTAAGAATAGTTTTAACAGCAGTCCAGTAAATCTCACTAGGATTTTGTTAAAAACAAGTACACAAATTTTGCGCAAAGGCAACATCAGGTCTAATACATCTGACCGCATACATGATTGAACATATAGCTGAAGCATAAGGAACTCTTTGCATACGTTGTGCCTCACTAGGTGTTTTAGCACCTTGGGACTTTCTATAGTTATGCTTTTCTATCATTGGAGTATACCCCTTCTTGGAGTTTCCATCCAAAATTTCTTTATGATTTTCTCTAGATAAGCACTTTGACTAAGACCAATCAGCCGCTTAGATCTATCACATATGATCTTGATTCCAAGGATGTATGCTGCTTCTCCTAAGTCTTTCATATAAAAATACTTATAAAGCCTAGATTTAACTTCTTGTAGAATTGTAACGTTATTTCCCATGAGTAATATGTCATCGACATATAAGATTAGGAATGTAACATTACTCCTACTAGCTTTGAGATATACACATGGCTCATCAAGATTTTGAGTAAAACTAATCTTCTTGATTTCTACATCAAACCTTTTATTCCAACTTCTAGATGCTTGCTTTAATCCATAAATGGAACGTTGAAGTTTGCATACTTTGTTGGGATGTTTCATATCCACAGCCCCTCAGGTTGTACCATATATACGTCCTCGCTAAGGTGACCATTCAAAAAGGCGGTTTTAACATCCATTTTCTAAATCTCATAGTCATAGAACGTGGCTATGGCTATAAGAATCCTTATAGCTCTAATGTCTGCAACAAGAGAGAAGGTTTCCCCATAATCTACACCGTAGGTTTGGGTATAGCATTTTGCTACAAAACGAGCTTTAAAGGTGTGTATATTACCATCCATGTCAGTCTTTTTATTGAAAAGCCATTTACTCCCAACAGTTCGTCCATTAGGAGGAAGATCAACCAAAATCCAGACTTGATTATCTTTCATGGATTGCATTTCCATATTTATAGCTTCAAGCCATTTGTAAAATTTAGGATATGATAATGCAACCTTATAATTAGGTGGTTCATTAAGATCCCCTAATTCATATTCTGCAACATTAACATAGAAGCCATATCTATCAGGTGCTTGAGGTATCCTTGCGGATCTATGAATATAAACTTCAACATTTTGGGGCTCGACCTCGATAGGCACGACCTCATTATGTACTTCGTTAGTATTTTCAGAAGGTTGTGTATATTCTTCTTGAATTAATTCAACTCCTTTGTCACTCCCACTCGATTCAAAAAGTCCATGAATCCCACTCGCTTCTTGTACCATAAGGCTATTCTCAAAGAACTCAGCATTTCGTGCAACAAAAATCTTGTTCTCGAGTAGATAGTAGAAGTAGTAACTCATCGTTTCCTTTGGGTATCCTACAAAGATACACTTAATGGATCTAGGATCAAGTTTGTCATGTTTACAACATTTCTACGTATATGTGATCTTACTACGGATAAGGTTAGTTCCCCATGGGAAATAATCAAACCCTAGTAACGATTACGACATACTTAAAATATTGTTAAAAC